>RJWH01000226.1:400037-502525 GCA_004363575.1 Solenodon paradoxus | reverse complement strand
ACTTAACACCTTCCCCTGTGCTTCTGCTTGAGTCCTCACCTGCACAAGGGAGATAGTAATGAACATCAGGTTTAAGATAGAACTCATGGGAGATTAAATAATTTATCTGTGTAAAGCTCTCACACAGTTAATCACATACGAGGCCCTTAGTTTATATTAACTATTGTTAGTGTTTATTCAGTTGGCAAGTGAATACACAGTGAGGCAGACTAGGATTTGATCAGTGGTCTATGGGCCCTTTTTAGTTAATGTAATGTCCTCAAGGAAACCTGTTCTGAATCCTAAGGGAGACAACTCCTGGTATATGCTTTCAGAGCATCCTTTACTGTTTTAATATAAACAACAATTTAAATTATTTTTATGGTTATTTAGGGTATGTTATGTGGTGGAAGGGGCCCTGTGCATTCTGTTCAGTTCATATTCTACCATGCCCGAAAAAAAGTGGGTTCTCAAAACTACTTGGTGAATAGATGACAAATTCAGGGAAAGTTTAGGGTCACCAAGTTACCAGGCAGAGCACCTTCGTGTGTGAGTGCATGGAAGAAGGGATAATCTCTTCTGGTTTCATCCAACATCTTTGCTCTTTTTCTGTGTGCTTGCTGACTCCTTCTCCTTTGTTCAATATATAGTTGTGTTTAGATTAATATATGTGTGTTTAAATAGAGAATTACACACACACACACACACACACACACATGCAAGTATGAATGCACTCCTATTAACCAATTCGAGGTCAGGAGAACAGTCATACTGCTTGGCTACACCACCATCCTAGAGTCGGCAACCTATAACTGGAGACATGTGGATCATGGTCCGTGAGGCCTTGAAATAGATTCCATCTCTAAGTTGTTCCTGGTCCTAAGATTCCCCTGGACAGTGGCTTCTACAAGCATGCGGTGACTTGACGATCTTTGTGCTTTTGGTCCCTTGCCTGAAGTCTGCACAGCAACACAGCACGCTCAATGCACATGGGCCAGAGAGCTAATGGAAGCTAGGAGGCTGCTCCATGGGACACGACACCTGGCCAGGGTCAACCTCACTCATTTCCTGTTGCTGCTTGTCCCACGAGAGCCCAATATTGTCAGGTATGCCAATGTTTTCTCGACAAGTTAGACCTCATTTCTGTGAGAAATTAGTTTATTTAAAATATTATCAATTTATTCTTTCATTGTCATTAAAAAGGTATGTGTTCCCAAGCAATAGTTCTAATGACTGATTTCAGCTCATGGGGAACCTGTTAGAACCGTTGTGTTTGTACAACCCCAAATCATTCACTGTAAAGTGAAAAAAAAAAAAATGCCCTAAAAAACATGAGAAAAGCTACTCTAAAAAATGTCTACACAGAGTCGAGGATGCAGGAGATATGAACAGAAGCCTTTGGATTCATGCAAATAAAGCTTTGCAGTGTGTCCTTGGACAAATTACATAACTTCTTCAAGATCATTCCTATTGATTAGAGTCTCTGCTTTCCTGGGCATTTATTTAACAGAGGAACAGAAACTTCTTCCTGTACCTCATATAGGCTTAATTTATTAAATATACATACCTAATAGATAAAACTTGAAATACCAGATTGAACATTTAAAGTTTATTACAAATGCAGTTAATAAACTCAATAGAATGTGAAATTGCATTTCAGTTTTAATGTGAATGAAACTTTTGTACACTGCAAATACCTTAAAGAGCAGATAAAACTCTAACACAATGTTTACTAAAATCATTTATGTAATGACACAAACTATTCAAAATTACCAAAGCTCTGATTTATTTCTTTATTATTTCTCTATATATTAATAAATACCTTTTTAGGGTTGATAAATATCTTGTTGTTTTATATTAATTAAAAAATGGAAGTTTATATTAATATATTCCAAGGATTGTAAAGTCTTTGACCCTGTCACCCCTAAAAAAATACCCAACCCAAATCAAGGCTAATATGTTCTTCAACCCATGGTAATAGCATCTGGATTATCAACCAGTTGATTTACGATCTGTGAATGGGACTACGCACTTGTTCCATAGTGATTCAGACACGAGCCACTGATCATTTGGCAAAGTCCCTTGTAAAACTATGCTTTATTTGTTATATTAGTGAAAAGTTTCAATCTGTTACATTAGTGAAAAGTTTCAATCCTCTGTTTTACCTGTACAGGAAGATATATGCCATCTTTAATTTTTGTGTGGCCTGAACCTTATCATCAATTTTTCTGTCAAAAATGATATATTATTCTTTCCAATATGTGTTATTAACAACATATTTATACTTTTTAGTATTTTATTCTAATTAGTAGGAACAGCTGGCTCTCTGAGGACATTTGACTAACCAATCATCCTCAATTTCTGTGGTAAGTCCTCCTTCTATTTGGCTACCAAGTGTGAGCATTGATTGCAACTCATGCTACTTGACCATGACGTGACCATCATCGTGCTTTCTTATCTGGAAGCTTTCAGACTCCAACCTCGTTCTATTTAGCCACAATCATTTTTCTCTTTTCATGCTCAAGCTGGTTGATATGAGTCTCTTCAAGCTGCCCTTTTGTCCTGATGTCCACAAGAACACTATAGCAAAATTCAGATGTTCCCTACTTTTCTGATATCACTTAGTTCCAAGGCAGGAGATCAGCTATCTTTCTTTCCTTTTCTTTTTTTTTTAAGAAAAGTTGCAGGTAGGAATGAAGGCAAGTAGGCAGGAGGAGAAAGGATTTCTATTTATTAATTAATTAATTTGTTTTATTTAGTTGTGTATCTTGGTTGTTCTCCCCAGCCTGGGACATGAACTGGGTCCTTGGGATGTTTTAGGACTATGCTTCGGCTGGAGACAGTTAACCAGACCACTACTCTGCCAGGGTGCACTAGCTACCCTCTTCCTAGGAGAAACAAATATAAAATGATGTTGGGACCTAGAGATCCACAGAGTTGACGGGGCCAAATAGCTGCTGCCAGTATTGGGTCACTATTGTAAAGAAAAATACATTTCCTTTTAGGAAACTGAGTTCCTAGTACTTTTTCCAATTTAGCTTATTCTGTCACTCAGTCTTCCTGATATCTGATCTTCCAATTAATTTTCTTCATATTAAAAAGATTTTATCCCCAAAACCAGGAATAATTGTTTTATCTGTTATAATTTTAAATCATCTTATGACTGTAGTCAGTCTTGGGAGGGGTCTTCCTCCTCTGAAATAAGAAATATATATACATATATATACACATATACATATATATATACACACTTATACACACTCCCTATTCGTGACACAGAGCTCCTAAACCCTTGGTATTTCCTGCATGGTAGGAACATATTTCATTCTAATGAGATAACTCTTGGGGGGCTCCAGCAGGTCACCAGAAAGACCAAGCCAAGATTAGAGGCTTCAGAGTTTTAGCCCCACTCCTTGCTTCTACATTTTGGGGAGAGGGACTAGAAATGGTGTTTATAGTAATGATTCTTGTCGCCATGACATTACCCCCATAAAATTCCCAGAAGTCTGAGAGTTTCAATTTGGTTAATATAGTACCTACCAGGAGGGCAGGCATCCCAGCTCCTCAGGGACAGAAGCTCCTGATCTAGGACTTTTCCAGACCTTGTTTTATGGACTTCTTCACCTGGATCCTTTAAAATACCCTTTGTAATAAGTCAGTAGTAGTAAGCAGTTTTTCTGGGTACTGTGAACTGCTTTAGCAAATGATGGAGCCTCAGGAGGTGGGGGTCACAGAAACCTCCAATTTGTAGTCAAGTCGACTGGAAGTGGGGTAACCTAGGAGCCCACTACTTCAATGGGCATCTGAAGAGGGCCTGTCTTGTGGGGTTGGGCCCTAACCCGTGGTCACTGGTTTTGACACTGACAGCAGTCACTGTCAGATTGTTGGGGAAAACCCGCATGGAAGCTCAGTAAAATGACTAATCACACAGCCATTTGTTGTGAGGAACAAACAGGTCCCCTCCCCATACACAGCACAGAGCACACTGGAGGAAAGAAGTTCATATGATTAAGCATGCAGAACCCAAGGCACTGTGCCCACCAGCCCAGTATACATCTCCGTGGAAAGCAGAATCCACATGTGAGCTCTAGAGCTCCACTTAACATGTACAAGGGATACACAGGGAAAACAACTTTTCCAAAAATAAATGCCTCTATCTCTTGTATTGCTCATCCCCTGTGTGACATTCTGTTTCTCTTTTAAATATTTTTGTATTAACATTGAAATTATCCATCCGGGTAGTTTCTGCATCTTCTTGCATATTAATAGTTAGTTCTGATCTGTCTCCATTCAGACCATAAAGGATTGGATGGTTTGGCCTGAAACCATTAGAGAAGAGCAGATCCAAAGATGCACTGACTCAGTTGTACCTGGAGCAAGCACAGCCCAGTAACGGGGAAATTCTTTCTGTAGCCGTTGTTTAAATCCCCAAAGAACCAGGGATGGCACTAGGCATTCTGAATCCCTGTCCACTTCCTTTGAATTACGATGTAACGAAGATTGAAAGAGGTCTCACTTTATTCATGAATCAGAACTCAGTCTCTGCATATGTGTCATGATGTGATCAGCACGCATGGGCATATCTACTAAAGGCTCTGTATTAAAAAAACAAACAAACAAATAAACCCCAAACTCTTTACTGTGGTGGAGAAAAAGTACTAGTCTTGGAGTAAAAAATCCTCATTTTAAACTCAATGATATCTTCTGGCTGTGCGACTTCAGGGGGATGGGTTCCCTTTTCTGAGCCTGTGTTCATCTCTGCACACAGATGAAGAAAGTACTTAGCTAACTGGGTTGTAGTAAGGATTCAATTGAACAAGATAAGGTTTGTCGGATATATTATACACTGTAAAGTTACACAAACCTGTTTTGCCAGAGAGAAGCAGATCTTAAAGTGTATTACTCTTGTGGCTTACACAGACATAGCTAATATATTAGCTAACTGCAAAGTAATAAATTGTTATTGCCAAAAAGGTATCATATTCACAAGGTGCCTACAAGTTCTGAGGAGAGAGAGCATACTTTAGGTGCTGGGCTTTCAGGTGAGCCTGACAGTGGGAGACAGACTTAAACTAGGCCTTGAAGGCTTGTTAAGAGTTTGGGAAGAAAGCAAAGGGACAGAAGTAGGAGCCACCATACATTTGAGAGCACAGCGAATAAACCCACCTGCCTGTAACTGGGAAAGGGGCAGAGAGACTTAACTTTGGAGAAATCAGATGGAGTTAAATTTGGGATGGTCTTCTTGCAGGTTTGACTAGTGGTGTCAGATCAGCTGGCCAGTCACAGAGGAACTTCAGTGGCCCATGAATTTTTTTTAAACTTTAAGCCTGAAATATTCTTTGTCCTTCAATTCACACACAGGTAACTGCTTTACTTGATGATAGAGTGATATTTGCCTTAAAGCTCTTTTCACAAACTTTCAAATAACTCTTTCTGTGGACCTTGAATGTGATTGTGGGAAATATTTTTCTGCCTTTTTATAAGGCAGTTTCTAGGTGAAGTTCAACTCACAGTGTTGCTTCTCCAAGCCCATCCCTTCACTTCCCTTCTTGCAGACAAAGATTTCGATCACTTTCCCAAAATTTTCTGTTCACAGTTGTCCAGGGTTATACAGCATGCCATTCTGGGTCAGTAGCCCCACAAACAGGGCTGCTCTTTTCATCACCCACTGTAGCACCAGACTTGTAATAAGCTCTCAGGATGAGTTTGTTGATCAAAAGAAGGCAGGGGGGAGTGGGGAGGGAGCTAGGGTTGAAATGAAGGAATGAAGGAAAGCAAGCCTGCCTGGAAGTGCAGGGCAGCATCATCTGAGCACAGCAGATTGCATAAGCCCAGCACTTCATGACGGGTGTTAGAGAGTGAAATCAATAAGGAAGATTTACCTTGCAAAATAATAGACTGGTTTGAGAAATCTCTTACAATAGAAGACAGGTGGGGAATATCTAATGGGCCACATATTCCTGACCATTTTCCCCAGCCATCGGCTTGGCATGTTGTTATTTAAGAGGACTCAGGGAGCTTAAAGCAAGTGTAAAGGAACTCTGAGTGGTGACATGGAAAACAGGTGTGTGGGGTGATAGCAGTTGGGACAGTTGGTTGGTTGCAGGTCAAGTGGACAAAGTCAGGAGACTTTGTTCTCTGGGGACTTCTCCCTTTTTTTTCATCAAGGAAGAAGCCTTTGTGTCTAAAATGCAGTGATATTTTTAGGAGAACACAAGCACAAGTAATAAATAATGCTAATCTATTATTTAGAGACACCAACAAGTTCTCCAGTGCATATATGGCTTGAATAGGAAAAGGACTGGGCGGGAGTGGAGGGCAGTGGAAAATAGCACAGAATAGACTAAATTGCACGGTGGCCTTTGAAATGCCTTCAATGTGTTACTGCTCACCTGGGGGACTTACTTTACTTGGGAGCAGGTTTCATTTAACTATAAAGAGTCAGAGTCTCCATTTTACTTTCACTATTAATTTAATTTTCTAGAACAGTGACCTCTGTTATGGCGGCCAAAGCCGGTTGTTACTATTTAACTTTAAATAATTAGGTAACATGACATTTAGAGTTCCATGCAGCAGTCACATCAGCAAAATTCAAGAGCTCAAGGGTGGTAGCCATGTGGGAGAGCACAACATGGAGCTTCCACAGGTGCCTGGTCCTGTTGGACCACAACCAGGCTGTGGGCCTCTCTGTCCACCGTTGGGCCATCTGAACTGGCTCTCCCAGCATCTCTACGTCTTTTCCTTTGTATTCTTTCACCTCTTGTGTGAACAGAGGCGACAGTACCAGTACCAAGTCTATGGGAAAAGGCTAAAAAGAATTGATTGGGACCAACAGAGGAGCAGCTATTAATCTATGATTACTCTTGAGTGTTTTTGTTTTTTGCTGCATGAGAGGCTGAAAAGCAAGGTTGACTAGATCTATGTCTCTTCTAAATTCCTAGCCTAACATTTTCTACAGTGTCTTGTGAGATACGCTCCAGAAAAAGACCCTTAGACACAGTGGACTTGGAGGAGCAGTTTGGCGAATGCTCCTGGCATTTCTCTACATGCACAGCAAGCTTGAAAAAATGCTAAAGTATTCCATTTCCTCCTTAAACAGAACAAAGGAATCTCCAAATGCTTCCTTGTGCATTTTAAAATCCAAACTCCCTAAAGGAACCCCAGGCCCTGCCTATAGGTAGACCCTTCTAAGCTGCAATGACATCTCTGTCCAGACTCAGCGGCCTTTAGTCCTTTACAACAATGATATTCTTTTCATCTATTTGCACATGCTGTCCTCTTGCCTGGAATGCCCTTCCCCTCACTCTCTCCTGGCAGGCTTTTTCTAGTCACTTATCTCCCTTTGCACACCCCTCATTTTGGGAGGACTCATGGGACAGCCTCCTCAGTTCCTAATGGTTTTCTCTCACAGAGCTCTGCCTTTTTCCCTTGACCAGCCCTTTACAAGTCAGCCTTTCCTGTTGGCTTATTAACTTATTTTCTGTTGCCCCCAATAGATGTTAAGTTTAAAGCATTGATACCATGGCTGTTTCAGTCATCGTCGGTTAACACCCACTGTGTTGAGGCCACTGGGACAGACTAGAAGGAACAGATTAAACTCCTCTGAGTTCAGTGAGGTCACGTGACTAGCTTGAAGTCAATCTGTGGGAATATAGACACTATAGAAATCAGCAAACACTGCAGGTCCAGTGTTAGTTTGTTCCTCAGAGAGCTGATTCTTAAGTAGCTGCCAGCACACTAGCATTAGCATGTTGCCTGGCATATGGTAGGATCTTAATATTTGTAAAATGAATTTATGAGTATCTTTTGGACAATGAAAATGCTAATAGGTTAATATCTTGAAAAGTTTTGCAAATCATATTCATAAATAACCTGATTTTCACAAATATATGTGGTTAGGAGAGTCCTTTTCAAGTGTCTTCTTTGGCCATCACCCAGAAGTAATGTGGATTACAATTGGGAAAATGCTGCCTGAAAAAACATTGGGGAAGAAGAGGTCTACATGTCCTAATATGGCTTCTCCACAGAAGACGCCTCAGCATGTAATCTAAGAAAGTTGCATTTCATAGTCATCAGGCATTACTGTTGTGTCAACTACTTGGGAACTCAGTGGAGGCAAAAGTAGTAATCTTACTCCATAAGGAGACCTTAGGGGGCTTATACTATTTGTAAACTTACACAGTCTATAAACATTAATTAGCTGTTTAAAAATTGTATAGAAATTAGTGTTCTAAAGAAGTCACATAACTATTTCCTGCCACTGAGAAATTACAGTCTTGCCAAGAAGACAGAATCATCATCTGGAGAGATGCTAAGTGACCATGCATTTGACATGTATCCATTTTAGGGCACATCATTTAGGCTGAGTGAAGAGGTAACATGATGTTCCAGAATAAGGCAGAGGCTGGGAAAATGGACTACTTGTCGGTCACTTCTGTAGGTCACTCACATCTGATCATCAGAGACACATAGAAAAGGAAAATCATATGAGGCTGTTGGTTGGCCAGCTAAAGGGTTTGGATTTGACAGATGAAAGACTGGAAATTCAGGGAAATGAGGGTAAAATTCCTAATAGAGAAGTATGCTTAAGAGAGACAATATGTGGGCTGAGTACAGCCAAATCGTTAATCCAGCCTACAATGTCCTTGTGGCCTGGCTCTGCTGATGTCTCTAGTGCCACCATGCCCTATTCTCCCATCACCACCTCTCTGAAATCCAGACACCCTGGTCTTGGTCAGAACCCTGAGTCAGGTTTTGCCTCCTTCCCCTCCAGCATCCTTTCTCGGCCCTTGCTCAGGATAGAATTCTTATATCTACATTCATTTACTTCTTGTAATCACAAATAATGTTGATTTAAAATTTTTCAGAACCGTTCTATCAGTTTGTAATTACACATGTATGAATCTATTCAGTTATAACCTTCACTCTTGCCATTTATTTCCTAAGGATAGGAACAAATGTTTCCTGTGTGTCCCTAGACCCTAACCCAGAGCCTGGTACCACCACAGCACTGAATAAACATTGACTGATTGAATTAATGAGTGGTAAATGAATTAAATAAATTGATCAATAGCACAAATACCATAAAACAGAGTGAGAAAGCTAATATTTTGGATAGTAGCTACAGTTTCCAAAATTATCTTGACTAATGAATAAACTGGGCCAAATGTAATAGGGTGAAATTTAAGAGGGAATCTATGATGAAGAAGTGAGCCAGCAGAATCAGGCAGATGGGGAAGGAGCAAGTTTTAATTAACTGTGGGTTTAACGTGGTCTCAGAGTACCGTGGCAGAAAGGCTGATACAGCCTCTGACTGCTGTAATTGGAATGTACACACTCCACATGAAAGGTAATTGTTTCCCTCTCTTCCTTGTTCATCCCATTACTCATGGAAGATTGTGCCCAATTCGGGAGAAAAAAATATGTAGATTAAAAAAAAATGTCCAAAGAAGATGGCCAGAGTGAGATAGGAGACTCAGAATAGTTGTTTGAAAGACTTTGGTTGCTGTGAATATGTTAAGAGAATACATTCAAAAGTGTTTGGGGTGGGGGGGAACCCAACCCAATAGTTCTGTCATTCTTTTTCCTTTAAACAATGGAAAAATGTTGAGAATTGAATGAAAGAAATACATTTAGAAATGTAACTGGAAAGGAACTAGGCCTGTGTTGAGAGGTGTAGAGAATGTTCATAATTAGGGAGAACTGTTTAGTTATAATAAGAAATTTCCTGTAATGAAATGGGCTGCCTTATGGAAATGCTGAGGTACTCGTTAGAGGAAAAAACAAGCAATCTGACAGCCATCTGAGAGGAATTCATACATCCATTAGAGTTTGGCTGGGTCCCCTCTGAAATTCAATGGGGAAATAAAGACAGCAATTGATCTCAGATGTCTACTCATTAAAAATGGAATTTCAAAATGAATCCTTGAACCTAGAGAGGACTGAGCTGTCCTTCAATAGGTGAATGGATATACTGTGATACATCCAAACAGTGGACTGTTACTCAGCACTAAAAATAAATGAAGTATCAAGTCTTGAAAAGGCATGGAGGAACCTTAAATACTTATTGCTAGGTGATAGAAGCCAATCTGAAAAGGTTACACACTGTGTGATTCCAATTATATGGCATTCTGGAAAAGGCAAAGCTATGGAGACAGTAAAAGGATGAGTAGTTGCTCAGGGTATGGGGTAGGAAGGAGGGATGAATAGCCAGAGCTCAGAAAATGTTAGTGCAGTGAAAATATCTGTGCCCCCCTCTATGGCGGACGTATTTGTCAACACTCATAGAATGGACAACGTAAGAGCAGCTCTAATGAAAACTGGGTGACGATGCATTTGGGGCAGGTTCATTGATAGTAGCCAATGTGAGAGATTGGGGGACTCAGAAGGCAAGGTGTGTCAGTGCCAGAGTCAATGAGAAGCGTGTTCCTGACCAATTTCAGTGTGAGCCAAAAACTGCTCTACGGAGTCTCTTTACAGAATGCACTGTTGCCCCACTTCTGCGGCACTGCGGGGCTATTGTATTTTTGTTTTTCATTTTTAAGCTTAGAACTTTTATTTTCAAGCTTTCTTTCATGTTTCTTAATTTTCAAACTCAGTTGTAATTTTCTGAAAATACTTTTTCTTGAGGATTGGGACTAAAATGACATATGCTTTTTCTCCCCCCAAGTATCAAATTATACAGAAATCTAAATTTACTGACAAAAGATGTTTTCATTTTATCTGATAGTACGTGCAAAATCTTTTCCTGAATAATAATTTAGGACACCACACAAAAGGTAGAGGGGGAATAGGAGAATGTAAGACTTCAACACGATTTTCTTCCTTCTTCGATAAGTGGAAATTAAGAATCAGATCTCACAGGTGGATGATGATATGTGTGCTGGGCAATGAAGAAGAAGGCTTGATTTACCCTGGTTTTCAATGTAATTCAGATTCTAGAACATTGATTTAGAAGCTCCAAAAGGCTATTTGCTTTAGATTTTCATTGTTTCTGAAAACCATCTTCTCCCAGTGTCCTGTGTTCTGTGTCTAGTGAGTGGGTCTAGTAGGGTTCCTGCAGCACCTTGACTTAACATGTGGTCTGGGCCACATGGAACAAGGAGCTACTTTGATTTTTACCATCAAAAAGTTTTAAAAACCTCCCATTTGGGGTAGATATCGATGTAGAGATGCATATTTTTAGAAATAGCAGTGAAAATTCTAAGGCCTCTACTGTCAGATTTTAATTCAAACCTGTCCCAGGTGAGCACTTTCATTTCCCATGTTTGTTTGTTTATATAGTGCTGTCAATCTAGGAAAGAAAAGTTGATTTCAAGTCCCTCACCGATAGCCATCATTATGACTCCAAGTACAGAGTCCCCAACAGAAGAATTACACAGGTGGCCTGCAGAAAGACGGTGACTGTGTATTCCAATGTTTGCTAAGAAAATGAGATCAAAACTGAGAATTGAACTGAGAATACCTTAAGGTATTCTGACTTGGGGATCAGGCTGCCATGACTGCAAATGAACCCAGGCTACCCGCCTGTGCATAGCCCTGGTAATCCGGGGAATAGGTGTTTCTGTGGGTCCTAGATAATGGATATTTCTGTATACACTAGAGAGTGGGTGTTCCTACAAGCCATAGAAAGTAGGTTTGCCTAGGTCCTAGAGAGCAGGTGCTCTGAGAACCCTAGAGAGCAGGTGGAATCATTTATCTATTTTTTTATTGGGTGCATGCTAAACTTGGTTTGGTGAAGGCACTGTTCTGTGCTCTTTTTGCCTTTATTACATCCATAAAGTCTCTTCATAAAAACACATAGAAATACTCCCTGGAAGGTCCATTAATACAATACAAGACATAATAGATTGCAGGGCTTAGACTAGTAAAGCTCTACCATTATTGATTAATTCCCCATTGAATGTACTGAGAGGGCATTTATATTTCTTTGTAGAGGATGTGGCATAGATTTTCGAGCTAGCCTAATGGAGCCTTCACAGGGCTCAGGGGCAAGGCAGGGAGCAAGAGGACAGGTTCACAGGGCGACTTAGTGCTCCCATCTAGTATTCCATTTTCAGCGTCATTATTTTAAAGTTATTTTCCCATAAAAATTCCTTTGAAGAATGAATTTTCAGTTCAAAAATTTTGCAAACCTTTTGTATTGTTTTTGAGAAGCTCAAGTAAAGAAAATGCTCAACCCAAGTTGACCCAAGGAGGTCAAAGACACCCCCCGCCCCCCTCCCCCCCACCACCACCTAGCCCATCTGACTACAGGAGGCTTAAGGGCCCTGCTTCCAGCCCCAGCCAAGGAGACCACATGCTGTCCACCTCCTGGGGTGGAGACTGTGTGCCCTGCCCCTCTGAGATTATAGAGCATGGCTCTCTGGGCTGCAACATCCCCAAACCAGTGCATCCTAGCCCTCTTTTGTTGGGACTCATGGACCACCAGCCTCATCCTGTAGCAACACAAAACCACTGCTAACCAGGCTTCAGTGGCCTGAAACCTGTGCTTACGAGGCCTCTACTTGCATGGGCCACCAACCCACAGCCCACCCGGTCACTGCCTGTAAAAAACACCTACTAAGCCAAAGGCCCTACAGACCTCCACAGTGCCTCAACCCAGACCCAGAAATTTTAAAGCACATAATTGGGATACCAGAAAGCAGTTCTTGCAGACTGCACCTAGGCTGCGTGTTAACCACCCTGTGCTAGAGAACTGTGAAGCCTTCAAGTACCACCTGAAACAGCATCAGTGGCCCAGCGAAAGAAGAGCATCCTTGAGAGCAGAACCATCCTGAGCCCCACTGAAATCAAGAGGCTGGGACCTGCCACATCATCATGTAAGCAGGAAGAAATCTAAAGTAAAAGCAAAGGAAAACCATAGTAATATATTCAAGGAAAAAAATTAAGTCCTGCCAAAATCTCAGTCACCAAAGAAAATACGATTAGCCTCAGAAGAGAAAGATGCCAGGGGATCACCAGAGGAGAACTCAATTGATATGGATTGGGACAACCTAATGAATAAAGAATCAAAATTACTTTTAAAAAGCTGCATGAGATGTGGGAGGCACACACAACTATCTAAAGGTAATTAGAAGACCTCAGAAAAGAAGTGATAGATCAAAGGGAATACTTCACCAAAGAGATGGAGGTCATGAAGAAAGACCTAGCAGAAGTGGTAGAGATGAAAGATATAGTCAAGGAATTAAAGATAAACATGGGAAGCTCCATAAATAGACTCAATCTTGCAGAGGAATGAATATCAGAAGTTGAAGACAAGATAATAGAGGAGACCCCCATGAAAGAGGAAAGAGAAACAAGATTGAGGAAAAATGAAGAAACACTATGAGAAATACCAGATGCTACGAGAAGAACAAACATAAGGATAATAGGTATCCCAGAAGGAGAGTAGAGGGAGAAAGGAGCAGATAACTTATTTAAAGAAATAATAGCAGAGAATTTTCTACATCTGTTACAAAAATTAACCACAGAGTTTCAAGAAGCAGAGAGAACTGAAATTTTAAATGCAAATAGGCCTAACCCAGACACATCATTGTAAAACTAGCAGAAGATAATGACAAAGAAAAACTACTTAGCCTATTAGAGAAAAGAAAAACATAATCTACAAAGGCATACCCATCAGACTATAATCAGACTGATCAGCAGAAATCCTATAGGTCAAGAGAGTGGGATGATGTTTTCAAAATACTAAAGACAAAAACTTACCAGCCAAGAACATTGTACCCTGCAAAATTGTTCTTAAAATATGACAGAGAAATAAAGGTCTTCAGTGACAAACAGAAGTTAATGGATTTTTCTATTAATAAATTTGGCACCTAAGAAATGTTGAAAGATGCCCTACAATTGGAAAAATGAAAACAAAGATTCACCAAGCCTCAAAAGTGGTGATAAAAAGTAAAGCAAAGGCAAAAACAAGCATCGAGGGAAAAAAAAACAAAACAAAAACTAAAGCGGGAAAGAAAACAATTTTCCTGTACAAATATATAAATGATACAGTATCAGCTCATTAGAGACTATCATGGAGCAATAGTTAGAGACAATCCGTGGGACAGCCACAAAATCCAATTATAAAGAGATACATAGCTAGAAAGTAGTCAAAACTGACAGAATGGACATTGAAAACCATGCAAAGAGAAAAAGCAAATTTAAACACACAGGAAGTGAAGGAACAGGCAGAGAAAACCAAAAAGAAAGCAAATGTTCAAATGACAGTAATAAAATGCTACATTTCAGTCATTCTCCTAAATGTGAAGGGATGATTGAACCACCAATCAAAAGATAAAGTAGCTGGATGGATCACAAAACAGGACACATCTATCTCTCTCTCTATGTGTGTCTATATATATATATATATATATATATATATATATATATATATATATAGACACACACATACAGCTAAATATATCTCTATGTAGATATAGATATATATTCAGTGAAATTCTATGCTGCTATTAAAAAAGATAAAATCTTGCTTTTCCAACAATCTGAATGGAACTGAAGGGGGGATTATGTTAATCAAATTAAGTCACCAAGAAAAAGAAACATACAGGATGGTTTCATTCAGATGTGGAGTAAAATGAAATGCAACAAATGAGGATCCTAATCCCGACAAAGAGTGGGACACAGGACTGCAGTTATAGGAGGAGGGGCAGGGAAGACGGTGAAGGTGGTGAGTGTGGTGCGGTGTCAATTACAGACTAAGATACACTTTTAGTGTCCTAAAATGAATATAGCATTGTCAACAAAAGAAATAATAAACAATAATATATTAAAAAAGCAAATACTGTGCTCATGTACTTTATAAAACTGTTGTGGTAGGAAAAAACAAAATTTATCATTGCTCATTTTTAAGTGCACAGTACTGTAGTATTAATTATATGTACATTGTTATACCATAGATATCTAGAACTTTTACATCTTGAAAAACTGATCTTTTAAGTACAGTAACATTTGCACAGTATGACATTTTGATATTAATTGCTCATTTCAGCCTATTTAATCTATTTCCTTCCCTTTGGCAATTTACCATTCTAATATGATAAAAGATGTTTCTCTTCTGCTATTTGTTTTTATTTTTTATGATGAGGGCATATTGGCATGATATGCCCTAGCCCTTCATTCTTAAATACCATGTCTTTGATTTATGTCATGAATGTCTCTATGGACTGGGATTTACTGGGGAGCACCTAGTTCAACCTCCTTATTTGACAGATGAGAAATAGGCCCACTTGCAAACCCCGCTAACAGCAACATGTGAACTCGCTTTCTTATTTCCTCAGCCAAAGTCTTTCACCCACTTAATCAGCTTCATTTCAAAATCCAGGGTTAGTGGATTATCTGTTGTCTTTTACATTGAATCCTTTGCTGTACCCACACTGCAATCCTTCTTGCATGTATTACTCGTGCAGAGGAAGGAAAATATTAATGATGGAATGTGTCTAAATTACTACCTACTATTCCTTCACTTTCAGCCATCTCACTGTTTCCTTATACTTTAAAAATATTTTTTCAATTTGTTTTAAGAAGTATAACAACACACACAACATAAAATTTGCTATGTTTTCAGTGGATTAAGTACGTTCACAGTGTAATGTATCCCTCCCCCACATCCATTCCAGAATCCTTTGTCTTGCCAAACTGAAGCTCCCGGTGAAACTCTCCTCACTTCTCACTCCCTAGCCTGGCAACGACTGTCCTGCTTTCCAAAGTCTCTATGAATTTGACTGCTCTCGGGACCTCATATAAATGCAACCACAGAGTATTTGCCGATTTGAGACACTTTTATTTCATTTAACATGATGTCCTCAAGACTCATCCATTTTGCCAACTGTGTCAGAATGCCCCTCTTTGTAAAGGCTGAACAATAGCCTCTTGTGTGCATAGACCATGTTTTGTTACCATCAATGGTAAGGCTGTCTCACTTTTGAGGGAGCACTGTGACCCTCATTTCACTGGTGCTAAAGACCAGATCAAAGAATATCTAACTTCAGCTGTCGCAGAATCTGAAGATGTAGAGCTGAGCCCAGATACACTTGAATCTAAACCTCACTTTTTTTTTTCTGAGTAAGAGGTTGTCTCCCATCTCTGCAATACAGCTTACCTCCATCAGCATTGTTGGTTGTTGGGGAATGAAAGTCCTTAAGATTGCATTTCATTTCCTTTATTTTAGAGACAATCTAAAAGGCACATTTCCTAACCTTTAAAATTGATCAGGTTTTTAACCTTTAAGATTTATTTACTGACTGGGAATAAGGTATTTATTCGAAGTGATTTTATCGTAATATGAATAGATGTTAATATTCAAATAAAAAGTGTACTCTTTTGAAATACATAGATTCTTGGTAAAACACAAGATATAAAAATCAAGTTCACTATTAAGAAAAATCACTATGCACTTCAGAGTTGAAGGGAAATATAGCTGGCATGGGCTTCTTCTCTGTGAAGCAAAGCAAAACACACTGAGCGTTAAGGGGCCCTCTCTCCACACTCGTGAAAATAGCAGCTAATGTGCCAGGTATTCCACTAAACTCTCTACATGAATCCTCTCACATCCTTCTCTCAGCAGCTCTATGAGGTCAAGGTCTCCTCATTTCTCAGAGGGGATGGGATGGGAGGAGTGAGGTCTGATAACTGTTATGGGGTGAAATGTGTTCCTCCACAATGATCTGTTGAAGTATTAACTGGTAGGATCTCAAAATGTGGCCTGCTGGAAAAGGGTCTTACAGAGTCAGTCAAGTTAAAATGAGGTGTTTAGGGTATGCTCCAATCCACTGTGACTGGTGTCCTCATTAAATGGGGAAGTTCAGCCACAGAGACCAACACACACAGAAAGAGAAAATGGTGACATGACTGGAATGAGGCGTCTACCAGCTCCAGACACCAAGGGTGACTTCAGACACCAGGAGCTGGGAGAGACCAAAAGATTCTCCCCAGAGGCATCAGAGAGCAGGGTCTCAGACATCTTGACTTCAAACTTCTAGCTTCCCAAACAGCCAGAGACTACATTTTTCTTGCTCAAACCACCAGATGCTTGCGGCTTTGTTACAGCAGTCCTGCGATACAAACATAGTAACTCTCCTAGGTCAGAGCAACCTGTGACAGAGCTGATATTTGGGCACAGGCATTTATTGAGAGCTCAATAAATATTATCTGTGGTTACTGCTGACAATGTTATTAGCAGTGATATTCAATATTGTTATTAATACTAAAATACAGCCTTTTTTTCTTTCTCCTAAGCCTTTGTTACTGCCTAGCCACCTGGTACAATTGAAGCTTACTTATCATAGAATAAAAAAACCCAACAATCTGACTCAAAATGGAATATGAAATTAGTTCTCTACATAAGCAGCTTGTTAAATGCAGACACTAGATTTCCCCACTTAAAGAGAATGTCCCTTCAACAGTCTATGATCTATAAGACATATATAAAACTCTGTGAGAGAACATTCCAGAAACGATCACTAATAGAGGCCAAGTATGTGATGGCCACCAGAATCTGAAGCCCTCAATCCTGTGCAAGTGAAGAGAGCAGATTGTTAAAGTCCTGTGTTTTGATGAGGATTTATCTGGAAAGAACTCTCAACTCTGCACTGTCTAGCATCTGAATACGCATCCACGGAAATGTAATTCAACCTCTTAATTTTCCAGACCTGCGGATAATTGGTTCCATAGAGACATAAAGACTTGCATTCTCAACACATATGTCAGAAACACTGCTTGCTAGTGATCAGAGGATCTGCTCTCTTTGAAGTGAGAAAAGTATGTGAGTGCAGGGGTGTTGCAGTGGGCAGAAAATCCTTCCTGGGTTCTTTTATCATAATTACAGTAGATTATGATTGTTTTACAATAAAGAAACAGACCCAATTTTCACCTTCTCTTTGCTCTGTACCTCAACCAAAGTCTCCTGTGGTTTGCCATGCTGCAAAGTACACTGGAATTTACTGGAAAACATTGCAAGTAGATTTTCTGGTTTCACAAAGTACTCCCATCTTGATCTTTGGGAGAATTATGGGCAGCTAAGTGAGGGCAGAGCTGGCCTTGTGGATAATGCGACAGGCAGGACTTTAGGAGAGGTTGCTTCTAATTTAGGTTCTACTGCTGGCTTGCACTGACCTCTGGGAATTCACATGGTCCTATGACCTTGACTGGGTCATTTGTATACTAGAAACACACAGCACAGAGCTGCAGCATGAGGTTGCTGGATGGGTTATTGAGATGGACTTCCTACATGTGGTGGTCCTCATCAGCAGTGGACACTGGTGCAGAAGAGTTTCAATGCCAAATTAGTTTGCCTGGTATAATACATCAAGTCTTAGAATGTTGGGGAGAGGAGTATCATGGCTAATAATAGGCAGCAATTTACACCTGCTTTTTCATCCAGCCTTTTACCATAGTTCTGGAGTAAAAATAATTCTACAAATCTTCATTACATTACATTCCAGTTATGCTGTGACTTCCGGCTGCCTCCAAGGGCAAAAGAGTCATGGCCAAGCAATATAAACGTCCAGCCAGGATCAATTCAAACACGGACACTGTCACTTAGAGTCGTGAGAGCCTTTCCTTTATCCTGACCCGAACTCTGGCTCTGAACTGTTTTCCCCTAGAATTCAGCTGCTATGAATTTTAGTTTTATTTTGTTTGAACCCCTCTTTTTTTGTCATCTGATAACAGTTTGGCTATTCTATTAACATGGAGTACCATCTCTAGCATTTGCCCCTTGCTTGAGAAATTTAGATAGAAAAGAGTAGACCTCACATCTTCCCAGATGTGAGTTCCAGATGGTGAATCTATAATATAATCAAGGGTTCTAGTGTGTGGCCCATCTCAGTCTCAGAGCTAGAGAAATTCAGATAAGGGGAGAGTAAAAAATTAGTGTACCTGTTCCATTTAGGGGATGTCTAGAGTTAGGGGGCTCTGTGTCCTGCACCCCAAAACCTTCATTGACATTCCAGTTGTCTCACCTCAGTTCCAAAATTTAGTGGACAAAAAAAATAAATATTTATTATTCCTCCCAATTGTGTAGATCCTTTTTCTGGTTTGGGTTCATCTCCTGGTCTGGAATGTCTAGAATGGCCTCATCCTTCTGTCTGGAGGAGGGCTGGCTGGTTGATCTTGGTTCCTTCCCCAGGACAGCTTGTCTAAGTACCCTGGTCTCTCATCCTCTAGGAAGCTGATCTTGACTTCTTCACATATGATCTTAGCATCGCTAAGCCCAGAATGCAAGCAGGGATATAGGAAGCTGTGACTGTTGCAGGAGTCATGGCTAACACAGTTTAATAAGATCCAAACTCAGCACGGGTTCATTCACTCAGACACAGCCCACCTTATGAACTCCACGCCACTCAATGTACCTGGTGTTCCAGCCAAACTGATCTCATTTCTAGGTGCTGCCACACTTGGTCTCTGTACTTCCCTCTGTTGGAATGTCTTTTTCACACTTGCTACTTGGCCACATTAATCACAGAACAAACTTTGTTAAACTCCTACAGTGTGCTAAGCAGTATGCCAAGTGCTGGAGAGACCGTCTTCCAGAAGCTCAGGGTTCACTGAGCTAGAATCATTAGGGCTGCTGTAAGGAGGCACCACAGACTGAGGAGCAGAAATGTATTTCCTACAGTTCTGGCGGCTGGAAGTCTTGGTTCCTTCTGAGGACTGGGAGGAAGGATGTGTTCCAGACTTGTCCTGTCCTTGACTTGTTGATGTCCCTCTTCTCTCAGATCCTCACAAGGTCTTCCGTTTGTTCACTTCTGAGGCCAAGCTTCCTCTAAGGACAGCAGTCATAATAGATTAGAGTCCACCCTTAAGTTTTTACTTTAGGTTAATCACCTCTTTAAAGAGACTATTGGCAAACACTGTCACAATCTGAGGTACTAGGCATTGGGACTTTATCACTTGAATTTGGGGAAAGACAAAGTCAGTCCATCACAAATCTTTAAATACCTCCACTCAGTGGCTACCTCCTCTTCAGAATCTTCAAACTATATCCTAGATTAAAAGTAAACTTTATCTGCTTTGAACCTCCCTTGCAAATTTAACTGCCTCTTTTATTATTCTAACTAGTTGTTATCTGCTATTATCCTTGTTGTCAATATCCGTGTTTATTTCTCCTGTCCAGTGTGTGTCCAGAGTGCGCTACAGGGACCCCCCATGATGCAGTGCATGCCAGGGGTGCTGGTGAGCTCCTGCCAGTCTGCCTGAGGGCTTTCTACCAGGACCCCAGGGCAAGTGGGCATCCCGGAAGGTAGTGGAGATGTGCTAGCTTCCTCCCTATGCTGTGGGGCCCAGACCCCCAGTGGGGTGGTTCCTGATGGAATGGAGCTTAGCCTTCCTCCAGTAACTGCTACTGGCTCCTTTTCCCTTTCTTGCCTGGGATCACTCCTGAGTGAACTACTTGCTCTCAAATCTTTGTCTTGGGATTACTCCTGGGGCTAGCCAGCCTAAGTTGAGAGGGAACCTAGAGTCATGGATTCTATTTATACCTAACATTTCTTAGTGGGGGATGTAGATAAGAATGGGGATTACAGTTCAGTATGATAGCAGCAAACATTTACCGTTTTGTCCCAAAGCAGCCCAAATAAAAAGAAATACTGTCACTGCTGTCTTCCGCAGAAGGAAACTAAGGCTCAGACAGGTGGAGAAGGGCTCCCCAGGGGCCACACAAACTGATAGCTATTGGGGTTTTAAATCCAGGTTGTAAGCTCTCAGAGCCAGAGCCCTGCCATGTAATTACCTGCCTCTCACTTAGCATTTCCTTCTGTTGGCAGATGGTTTCAGAAGGTTTGATCTATTAAAAAAAAATAATAATTAAAAACACAAAAACTTAACAGGGGTTGAAGTCATGGGCAATAAACACCACCAGGTGTCTAATTAATGGACACCATCCATCATGGGCCCCAGGCGTGGAGAGTGAGGTGCTGGGGCCCAGAGCCACCCCAGGCCCAGAGAGTCATCCTCCTCCAAACCAGCTGGTACTTAGAGCAAATCCCCTCTCTGCAACTCCAGCCAGATCTGGGGACTCAAAGCTGCTGCTTCCAGCACAGCCCTGGGCCCGACATCTGGGGTAACAGCAGCTGCTAGGACAGGCACCTCCTGCCCAGCCTTCCTTCCACTCTGCTTCCCTTCCCAGTTCACTCAGGACAGCAGCTCATCCCACAGCTAATTGCTCCATTCTTGAAGTGACCCTTTTGTCTGTTCCAGGTCACGGGGCACCCTTTCCCACAGGAAGTCAGAGGGGCCGCTCCTCAGGGAGCCAGCCAGGTGGGAGAGCAGCGCCAGATTCAGTTCCCACAGTACTAGCAACCTGTCTCATGCTTCCCTCCTCTCGGATGAAAACAAGCTAAGGATAGCAAAACTTTCCAAACAGAGACAGTCATGACCAGGGTAATGACTCCATGTGACTGTCCCTCTGATTCCTGCCTGAGTGACTTTGCACAAGTGGCCTTCCCTCTCCAGCCTCTGCTTCCCCCACAGTGCAGGTGTGGGCTGTCCATACGTTCAGTTTCAAACAAGACAGTATCGTTTTTTCATACTTCCTAACCATCCTGTCATTTTAATATAAATGACAATGTTGTCCCTTTTTTTAATAAGCTAGGGCCATCTTTAATGCAGGGCAAAGGGGATAGTTGAGTTGCCCCGGCCCCAGTCTGTTAGGGGCGGGGGGTCCAAAGCAGCAGCCCCTTTTTCCCCACATTAAAGGTGGCCCTTGCCGGTGCTGACTGTGGCCGACCATGGCCTTTACTGCTGTTCCCACCCCTGTGAGGAAACAGGAGCCTTGCAGGACGAGGATTCCCACCCACCCCACATGCTCCTTTTTCCTCAAAGGGATCAGAACACCCAAATCTGAAATCCCTCATTTGTAAAATGGGAAAGATGAAAGCCCCTCCCGCAGAGATAGTGGTGACAAAGGGTCAGAGCAGGAGGGCCAGCAAGCAGGGTTAGCAGCAGGATGGGCTGGGGCACTCCTCATCTTAACACTCCTGAGTTGTTCTTCTACCTTGGCCTGAATTTCAACCATGGCGCTTCCTTTCTGGGGGTGGGTTGTGGGGGGCCTGCATTCTGAAGACATGGTTGGCTCTAAGGGGTTTCAGGTGGAAGGACATATGTGAAGGCCTTCTTCAGTTCCCTAGAAAGCATGCCCCTTGGGAACTGTCCACTCCAACAGTGCAGGAAACAGGTTTGTGTGGCACAACCAGGTAGGAAGCCGGCGGGTATTTTTTGTCAGAGACTTTCTGTGAAATCAGGAACTGCAGGGGACTCTTCACTTAAGCGGTTTGTGTTGGGGGAGGAGCCTGGCTAAATGCCAACCCATCTCTGGTATGACATTTCCTTTTTGGAATTGAGAGAGGCTACCTCCTGCTTTCTCTTGGCTCTTATTTTCTCTTGCATTCTTATTCAAATCAGTGCCAACCAGAGGGGAGTGAACATCAGTCAGACAAACCTGTGTGGTGGGCTTTAATTATCCTGAGCTTACCCACAGTTCATACTCAAAGGCACTCACTGCAGGAGGATCCTGACTCAAAGGAAGCATTCAGTGAATAAAGTGTGAAACCTGTGAAGTACAGTGGAAACTGGCATCCAGATAGAGATGGAGGAGGGTGATGGAACCTTCCTCAGGGAGACACTCAGAATCCAGCAGAGAACCTGCCAGTTCTTAAGTGCTGAAGACAATACTGCTCCCCAGCAGTCCCATGTGAATGAGTGAATTTTGTGTGTTTTCTGAAAGTTTACCCAACAGAAGTCCTCTTGACCTGGAGCTCAGCTTTATGTGGCTCAGAGACACCGTATGGCTTATAGTCTAGCCATTGTCTGTGTGCCACATCCCCGCTCCACCGTTTCTGCAGGGGCTCCCGCCAGTCTCAGCGGCAACACCACCGCTCAGGCCATCCTTGTTCACTGCTTTAGACAGTTCCTCCATTGCAGACTTCTTCCATAGCTTCTATCTTTTGCTTCTAGGAATTTTGGAACCACTTGGCACTTTTATCCGAGTGTTTCCAAAAGTTCGGTTCTCATGCCCCACGATATATCCATTACATAGCTGTGCATTGTCTGTTACACCACCAAATGAATGTTTCCTTTCATTGGCTTTATTTTTCTATCTAAATGCTTTAGTTGTGTCCTAAACAAGATTATCTGAAACTACGAGTTTGTAAGATGGGTATTGTTTTTAAAATACATATAAACATAAATGCATGTATCTGATAAAACCACTCATGTACATTAAAGATAGCTCACCACATCTCTACACTATCTAAATAACAGTGTTTTCTCATATTTAGTTAAATGAAATGAATTGAAGGAGGAATTTTATTGAGCAATTATTATGTGCCAGATATACAGGAGGTGCTTCATATATGCTCTCTCAGTGAATAATTCAATGCTCACAACAACCCTCTAAATTCAACGTTATTTTTAATGCTGGTTTTACAAATAAAAGTGGAAGCTCTGGGATACGAGGGCACACTTTGCTAAAGTTACACAATTGATGGATATAAAGGTTAGGACTTGAATTCTTATTTTCTGGTTTCAAATGTCAAGCTTTGTCTACAGGGCCACTTGGACCTGTGCCCCACTTAGAAGGTGCTGCAGGTGGCCAGGCTCTTTTGCCTTTTTGTCTCTACCAGGCTGGGAGAAGATATCTTTGTCTCTAAACAGCTTACTGCTGATTAGAACAGTTGTTCATTCTTCAGTGTGTGCTCTTAAAGGGGCTAGAGTGCGACGTTGACAGACATAAATGTGGCAGGTGTATCTCAGCCACAATTCCTTTCTTCTGAGAAATGTCTCTGTCTGTAATCGAGCCGAAGGCATGCTAGACACAAGAAACAGATGTCGACATAAAGGTTTGGGGTGGGTTGGAGGGAGGACAAGAATAGTTTCTCACTGGCTTTCCAAATTGAATCCTTTCTATCTTTCCTATGGTACTTTGAGAATATGTACCAGGCAGTAGGATGGGAAGGTGGGAATTCAAGAAAAGATAAGGACAAGTTGCAGGAAACCTGTAGGAGCTGTTGGCTCACAATGAGTGAGGGAATCCCTTAAAGCAACCAAGATCCTCAAGCCAGGGACAGCATCCTCCTGCCTTTCATCTGTTAGTTCTTGGGCCTTACAGTACTCAGGTTCCAGGTTTCCACACAGAGTATACATGCTTTAAAGCTTTTCTAAAAGAAGTCCATGAAAAGAAGTCCCCAGGAGCAAATACAACTGGGAAATGTTCCATGCGATATTTTCTTCTTATTGAGTCTGGGTGTTTATTGCTCAGTATAGCTCTAAGAAAAGATAGCCCAACGTTTTCCAGATTATTCGACCACAGTCAGGAAAAGCTGAAAGACTTTGAAATTAGCCCAAAGAAATATCTGGGGTTTCTTTGAATTCTTTCTTTGTATTTTTTAATTTTTATATTGGAGTCATCCTTTTGTTCCTTTTGACCAAGCTATTTTACACATCTGTAAGTTGTAGACAACTAACAATAAATCAAATGATTCTTGTTCTTGAAAGTGCAAAAGCATTTTTTCCCAGTAGGGCTGCATAGATGCATCTGCTAGCATCTGTTAAAAGAAATTCGTTTCTGCATTCCTGGTCCCCTGTAAGTGTATCCGTTCTTTCAGTTCACCTCTGTCCTTGTTTATTACATCTTACTGTGCCTTCATTATTTAATGAGCAAAATGAAATCCTCGACACACTTCAATTTATATTTGCAGGAGAAGCATGATTTTTTTCATTTCAAAAAATTATCCTTGCATACCCAGAACCGCCTTCTGTTTCTAGTCTGTTAGGATTTGGTCTTTCACATACCATGTGAGTCACCCCAGTGGCCTACTGAGTCTTGCCCTAGCTCTTTTGTCGCTTCTAGCTCAGCACCTTGAAGTCTGAGTGTTACAGTCACTGACTTCTTTCTGCTCTCATAACTCCCTGTTACACACGCAATGCCTGTGGGCCAGCGGCCCTGGGGAAGCAGTGTCCAGCGTGCTTTCTCTGGGCCTTTCCCAAAACACACATTTTAGTTTCTCATTTTCACCATCCTTGGTTATTCCGGTCTGAATTACTTTCTTGCTGCCCAGAAGGATGTTAACATTTTGATCTCTCCTACAACCTTCTTGAAGTTTTATATGTACATTTTTAATCTCAAAAAATGCCAGAAGAGAGAGCATAGTTCTTTATACTTTCTGTTGGAGGAATCGTAAGGTTGGTTGGGCATGTGGATTTGCTCTCACCAACTCAGTAACAAATGTGAACAGTACAGGTGTGTGTGTGTGTGTGTGTGTGCGTGCGTGCGTGCATGCACATGTCCTTTCTTGAAGAAGGCTCCCAGGGGAGACTGGTAGGCATGGCAGAGACCAGGGAGGGGAGGAAGCCAGGCACAGGGCAGATCTCACACAGTCCCCCAGAGCTCCAGCAGCCGACGCTACAGGATTCTCTGGAGCCTCAACCATACCTCTGCTTGTCTCCCAGGGAGCAGGTGAGCGTGGACTGAGGGCCACTGGGGCACATTCCTGCCATGTGTGGGTGCAGAGTGGCTTAAGTCACCTGAGGGAAGTCCTCTAAAGACAAATTGTAGTTAGAGTCAGATCGTACAAGTAAATGGGCACAAAAAGGTTAATCAGGAGCCCAGCCTCATGGAGGGGGCATCCACATTGTCCACATCATAAATGCCTCATAAGAAATCTTTAAAAATCATAAAATTGACCATCTTAACCACTTAAAAGTGCACAGTTTGGTACGTTACGTATGTTCACAATTTTGTGCTGCCGTCCCCACCATCCACAGAATCTTCATCTTGCAAAACTGAAACTCTGCTCCTAAAGCAATAGCTCTCCATCGCTGTTTCTGCCTCCCGCCCCTGCCTGGCAACCCCATTCTACCCTCTGTCTCTATGAAATTGATTGTTCTAGATACTTCATATAAATGGAATCATACAGTTTTTGTCTTTAGGGGAAACTGTAAAGTTTTTAAACAAAACAAATGTCAATACTCCTTTAAAAAATAATGCCCACAGGCATCTCCATCACAGAAATGCCTCTCCCCCTCTTTATTCTGAGTGGGTACTGACGGACCCTTTCTCCTACAGACAGTTTCAGCTAACACATAAAGAGTGGACCCAGGCGATCCTGATTTCCCAGCTGTATTTCGCCTAATCTGGTGATGAGGTCAAGTCACCTTGGTGTTCTTCCATTACAGATTCCAAGCCCCCACCCTCAGTTGGATGACTTGGGGGCACTCCCATCGTGGGAGTGTATGTCCTGTTGAAGAAAAATTGTTTTCCATGTGCATTTTGTATAGCCAGAAAGTCATTTTCGGACTCATCAATCTTAAACAGTAGTTTTCATCCTTGTTTTTAAGCCGCTGAATCCTTTCTTGCGGTGGCATTTTTCCCAGAACCTGATTTTCCGAAACAGAGAAAGGCAGAGCTGTTCATGATTCTGGGGGAGAGAGGGGCTTCGGCACTGGTCACATCTCCCTTCCATGGCAGCTCTGCTGTTCCTCCCCAGAGACACAGGTTGTTTGGAAACAGCTTGAAAACCAACACCACATATAATACATACAGCAGTATATACATGTGGATAGATAGATAGACAGGCAGACAGACGGATACACACACACATGTATGGAGAGACGGAGCGCACAAACAAGCGAGCTTCCTTTCTCTACCTACATACGATAGGTGAAACTGCGCCCCCGCTGTCTATGTCAAGTCCCTGGGCTCTGTGAATGTCACTTTATTTAGAAAAAGGGTCTCTACAGGTGCGAGCATGTGAAGGCCCGAAGTAGAGAGCAGCAGCCTGGATAACCCCTGTTGGCCCTGAATGCCATCACGAGGGTCACCCCACGAGGGAGGGGAGGGAGACTCAGACAGAAAGGAAGATACAGTCACACAGAACGCAGAGAACAAGGCAGCGTTGGGGTGCACCCAGGAGCAGAAAGAAGCTAGACTCCTTTAACCCCCGAGAGCGTCAGTGCAGCCAGCTTTGAGCTTAGAGCTTCGGGATCTGTGAGAGAAGTCACTCCTGCTGTGTAACATGTTACGGCCGCCACAGGGAGCAGGGAGTGAGCCCACTGTTTAATGAAGAGATAATCTCCAAAGGCATTTTGAATTTCTATCGCTGCTCTCCATGAAAGCAAAGCTGCTCATCCTCATGGGTCCCAGGGCAGAGGAGGGGCCCTCCTAACATCTTGGATAAGCACCCAAGTGGGCCGGAGCCTTCCTTTCTCCTTGCTTCTTCAGGGAATAAGAGTGTCTATTGTTTTACCAATTGATTTGGAAAAATTCATCTGAGTAAAAAAAAAAAAAAATACATAGAGTTTCAGAGGATCAGCCCCCTTTCCTGTCAAATTTTTCCCTCCAAGGACTAGATTTTGTTTCTCTGCTACCAGCCTGTTTATGTAAGTTGTGTCTTGAGCAGATGGAGATGTAAATGGCTTGAGGAAAAAGGACTCTTGTTTGCAGTACGAGATAATACACCTTTTTATTTTGTGGAAAGTAAGCTATTACTGAGTCTGCATAATATTCTTATTTAAGCCATTAAGTGACATTTAATGCAAATCAATAAATGAGTAGGCAACAGCACTGGCAAAAACATATGTTCACTTTGATGGAAGCAGCAAGGCCACTTGAGTGGGTTCTTCTATACCTGGTAATGATCAGGATGGCCATGTGCCTTGCATCTCAAAGATAAACCCTAGAGCATTATAAGTCCTGGTAAGTCCTTGCATCCATGTAGAGATTCAGGGTTTTTAACAGGCTTTTCTGTACATTCTCTCTCACGTTGACGTGGCGAGTGGACAAAGCAGTGGTCACCAGTTGTTACGGGTTGATTCACAGCTCCCATCCAGATTTACATGCTGAAGCCCCAGCCCCCAGAACCTCTGAACATGACCCCATTTAGAAGGAAAGCCATCGAGTATGTAATTAGCTAAGATGAGGTCATACTGGAGTACTGACTGGTATCCTTACCAAAAGGGAAACTGCATAGCAAGAGAAGCTGATGCAAAGATACACGGAGGAAGCGGCCATCTATAAGCTAAGGAGGACCTGAGCCGGCAACAGCTAGATGAGGCCAGAACACCCGTTCCTCACAGCCCTCAGACGAACCATGCCTGCCGACACTTGGGCCTTGGACTTCAGTCTCCAGAGCAGTAGATCAGTATCTATGTGTGTGTTTGTTAAGCACCCAAGCTGGGCAGCCCTGGAACTCAACCCTGTGGTGGAGTTTAGGGAGTGACTGATTCCAGAGAACTACTGCTGGATCATAGAAGATCGAATCCAGACTGAAACCCATCTTCTGATTCCTGGAACAGTGGTGCGAAGATTCCCCGTCTGCTGGGTAGAGGAGCCAGAGCTGGCCCAGGAGGTAAGCACAGCTGCAGCTGACATATTCAAGAGCAGGAGTTGACTGGAATCTTCTCTTCTAGAGCTGAGCAGAGAGACTGGAGTCATGGGCAAGTATCACTGCCGGCACAGCCACAGACTCTGAATCCATAAACAGTGGGCATGGGGCTTGGCAGGCCATGCCAACACTAGCACATAGCAACTGTTTTGGGGCCAAGAGATGTGGTTAATGGCTGAAGGAGGCAAAGAATTGAGGAGTTGGAGCTAAGCCCACCCCTCCATCTGCCCAGTTTACCCAGAATCGGGCAGGGTGCCCCGTGGTCAGGGCAGCTGTGGACTTGCCTGGTGATTCTGCCTGGGGCCTGCTCCTGGGACTTAGGAGCCCCTTCCCAGAGGTAGGGAGTTCCTCAGACAGTCACAGCCAGTCGTCTGCGCTCATGACACATTTCCATCCAGATGAAAACTGTCCGTCTGGTTTTCATCTGGGAATCATGGGTGTCAAGGAGGGATGTGCCTGTTGGAATCTCTGAGTGATGGAGCTGGGGAAGGTTTCATCGGCAGGGAGTCCAAGAAGGAGAGGTTATACATCCTGGAATTTCACCCTCCCAAAGACTATGGAAAAGAGATACCAATTGTCATCTTCACATCACAAAATAGGAAATTGTGCACAGCAAGATTTAGCAACCCGCCCAAAGCCACACAGCTAACTGGTGACAGAGGTGTGGTTGGAAGCATTATGTCTGACACAAAACCTTCACTTTTAACCCTTAGACAACACTCCTTACAAACAGTTACCTGTGAATAGGTAGCTAATGCAGTAAGAGAAATCTCTTACTAGGTAAATTTCTACTCAGCTAAAAGAAGACAGCTCCCCTCTGGTAGGTGTGGTTTGTAGCAACGCAACAGCACGGTGGTCTTGCAAACAGTCGGCATGAAGGAGACTGGAGACCATCTGCTTTCTCCTCAAAGAGTGGGAGGAACTGGGGTGGAAAAAAAAAAAGTATCTTAACAGAATCTTTTCCAGACTGGTTTCTGTTTTTGGCTTCGACTTGACTATGTAATAGTTTATGACTAAGCAACAGAAACTGAAAGTTGTGCTGTTTTTGAGATAATGCAATAAACTGAATGCTTAAGCAATTTGTAGGGAAATGACTTATCAACGAAAATAGAAGACACATTCTGTTTCAGCAACTTCAGCAACCGGAGCTTTAGTCGGGCCTTGACAGGCCAGGGTTTGGTGGGCTTCTCAGTCAGCTTTCAGCCTCCTGATAGACATGCTACATCCCTCCGGTTGGTAGTAGGATAGATTGAGTGTCATGTTCCATTTGTGAAGGAGACCATGTGTTGGTCTCCAAAACTCACAGAAATAGCTTTTCATTTGCGTCCCCTATAGGCGGATCACGTAGAATTTGATTTTCACGTTTTGAGGCTCCTGCTTTTAACCCAGTCGCTATTGCTAGAGCTGTCAGAGGAAGGGAGAGGCTGGTGCTCTGCGAAGCCAAGTCGCTGTATTTCTGTGGATTAACAGCAGCACTTTCTCTAGATACACTTTCCTTTAAATCCTGAAAAACCCAGAGATATTATACACCTACCTGCTCTTGAACATGGGATCCCTGTGGGGTGTTCATTTCTTTCATAGCCACAAGATGAATTGATAGTGTGTGTGTTGGGATAAAGGAAACAGATTTTCCCCAAATGCCTTTGCAGTGACTCTAAACTGTCTTTAAGAAGGCAGACTGCTCAAAGTAAGTGCAATTTAAAGAAATAAGAAATAAATCATGTATACAAGAAGCAGCTTTGAAATGTAAACTGGAAAAAGCAGGAGAGGGAGGGAGGGAAGTAGAAAAGAGAGAGAGAGAGAGAGAGAGAGAGAGAGAGAGAGAGAGAGAGAGAGAGAGAGAGAGAGAGGCTGATGTGTGGGTGTATATGTTTGTCTTCAAAGGTTTCGGTGATCTGACATGTTTGCTTAAATTCTTCAGAGGACTTTCCACTGTGGTTGTATCAAATGAAGGAGGAGGGGAATTAAGTCTAGCCAGCCATTGTGCTGTTGCGAATGCAGTCTGCACGCTGTGCCCAAGGTAACTATGATGAAAAAATATGAATTTCCCTTAGTTCTTAAAATGATTTAAGTCATTCCCAGCTCTATAGGATTGCATTTTTATCTATTTATTACATTTATAAAAGCCACTTTATCCTATTTAGTCTTAGGATGTAATAGTATTTTAAAATATCCAGAATTAATAACCATTTAAAATCCCTCAGAAACCTAATATTTTCTTCCAGCGTCTTTGTATCCTTCAAAAGGAAACATGCAAGTCAGTGGTAGGAAAGAAAAATGAAAAACTAGACAAGACTCTCTGGCATTGTGGCAGTTTGAGAGTCAAGCCCTCTTCCCACACTTTTCAAATGACCTTTGTTTCAAGAGGATGACTTAGAAGATAGTGAGTGGGCATTAAATATCTGTATCTCTTTGAAATTGTTACATAAAAAACTTACAAACTGAGTAATACTGACCTTGACAGTACCTATTATTTCTCTATAGCACGTCACATATTACGTGGTAAATATCACATCACCATACTCCTGCAGCTATTGGGAATTGGTCAGATAAAATGTGAGCAGAGATTGCAGTGGTCTGGGGTGACAGGGAGGAGAGGAGGGTAGCCTTTCACTGGTGATAAATCCTTATTTATTTCTTGATTCCAATCACGATTCTTTTACTATGGTTGTTAACCTTTAAAGTAAAGAATTTGGAGAAATGAATAAAAGCTATGAACCTATTTCTTAGACAAGCAAACACACAAATAACCAAAGCTGTGTACTTTCAGGAGGTTAATGGAAGCTTTCTAGGGCAGATGCAGAGCTATCTTAGAGATTTGGCTTCTTGGGACAAACTGGACAGCGCAGAGTGGACAGCTAAGAGCCCGGGGATGTCAGGTGACTGAAGGTTTTGCCCGCTGTAAGGCAGGCTTGGGTTGAAATGTAAGCTCTACTGTTCACCAGTTTTTAACCCCTGGGTAGACAGTGCTGTGGTTTGTGAGGCAGATCATGCTAGGTATTCTTTCAGAGGTCTTGTGAAGCGTAGATTGAAAAGGATCTCTACTGCACCTTGTGTGGTGTGGTGTCTGACACGTGAAAGATCTTTGTAACTTTGTGCTGCTGCTCTTGGCACTGCTGTAGGGGCATGTATTTGTTGAAGCAGCTTTCCTGAGAGTGCTGGCCTGGCTCTAGGTGAGGGTGGGCACTATGGCCTAAAGCCAGCCTGTTTTCTCCAGGGCTCCTGCCAGGGTTGGGGTAGGGGGTGGGGTCTTCTGTCCTGAAAGAGGGAGAGTCTTTTCTGGCTCCTCTGGGACTTTCTTTGGCCCTAGGTCATGATGGACAGAGTTTTCATCAGGGGCTGAGTCAACCTCTCAGAAGCAGAGGGAACAAGCTATTTCTTCGAGTGGAATTTAGATGTGCTTCCCACAGAAGGTCCCAGGCCCCTGCTCCCAGCAGTTCTCCCTGTTGCATCCAATTTCAGAAGCCCCAGACCTCTCTCTGTTAGTTGGTTTGTACAACAAATCACTTCTTCCGAAACTCTTACCCAACCTCTTCACTACTCCACGAACCAGAGCCTCTATCCAAGGCTGGAAGAATGTGGAGGGCTCCCAGTGGGCACGAAGCTCTCTTCTCCCCTGCCCTGCATCCCAGCAGGCAGCGGAGGACTTGCCCAGAGTCAGTGTTGTTGCTCTGTCTACCGATGCGCTCTGTTTTCTATGCGAGCACACATTTCCGTCCAGTATTGCACAGCCCCATTTAATATAAGTGCAACAAGAGTTGTTGATTCTATGAATGTTTTGGACAGAATAAGGTTGAATTGCTAAAAATGCTATAGAGTTAGATGTGCGTTAGAAACAGCTCAAAAGCCTTGGAGTAGAGGGAACCTTAACAACTGGGACGAGTTTGCTCTGATTGTTTCCTAAGGTCTTTCACTCTGCTTCAGAGAAAGCAAACCTGGAAACTCTAGAAGATGGTGCAGATTTTAAATTGTTTATTGATGTTCGTCTGAACTCTGATCATTGGATGAATTTAACGTCAATCACAATAAACCGATTTCAAAACTCAGGAATGGATCCCATTCATACATCAGAAATTACAATAAAAATGTAAGGTGTGTATATATTGTTTTGAAGCGTTTCCCAATTTAACCAAATTTTTTCAGTAAACTGATCAACTACCCATATGATCAGACTAGGTGATGGCAGAGGGTATCTATTGTCTAAGAAACCCTCCATAAAACCCTCCATAATAATGTGTCCATGACAAGCTATTTGGGGACAGCCAGTGATGGGGGGAGCCCATGCTGGTGTTTTCACGGTCTACTACCTGGTTCCTCAGAGCTCCTACTACAAGGCTGGCACCTGGAGCCGAGGTACAGTTTATGGCCAAAGAAAATACTGTGACTGCCTACCAACATTAACTGAATTTTAGGGACAATTATCCAATCTCCAAATAGGCTCTGAGCAGGAATAATCTCTGTTTATAGATAGGGCTGTTGAGGTTTGGAGAAGTTAATCACCTTGGACCTAGTCACACACAAGTAGAGACATGATAAGGCAAGCCCTAGATTCCAAATCCTGTGGTTTCCCCCATTAAGAACGACCTGCCCATTGATTGGGAGGGTATCATCAGTCGCCCTGCTGAATGCTGAGACTGGGTCCCCTGTCCATCAGCGCTGGGCTCTACCCACCTTCACCCAACCATGATCTCTCATCCTTACAAGTCCCATCAGCAGGACTAGTCACAGGCAGGGGCCTGGATATAGACCATCCTCTGAGTTTCTGAGTCAGGGATTCATCAAAGCGGCACAACTCCTGACAGATCCAAGGAATGCCCTCCACTCTCCTGCCAACTCGGCTGCAGGTGTCCAGTGCGTGGGCAACACTTAAGCCTGAGAGACGACCTGAATGAGAGGGCGACACTTTAGGCTGCACATGCCATTTGCATTGTGGGAAAACCTGCTGCTTTAGTTCAAGACAAGGGTCTGTTGGGATCCCCATTATTCCGCCATCCCATGGCAGGGCCATGTGGCTAACTGTCCCCTCTGGGCTATAGGTGGGAACATGGTGTGTTGGCTCAGCTCAGTTGCTTCATCGTTACACCGTGTTGACCATGTTGAGTTACTGTTAGCCACAGGAGCATGCTTATTTGTTTCGATCCACTGCTATTGGAATGTCCAGAGGTGCTTACAGACGCTCTGGGCACAGCCCCCCAGCAGAGGCTGTGGAAGTGGGTCCTGAGATTCAGACTCTGAGGGTTCCTGGTTTAAGTGAATTGCATGGAACAATAAACATCTGTGTCATCCCCTGGGCTGCTGAACAAGGCACCTCAGACTTGGGGTTTCAAAAACAGTTAACAACTTATTCTAAATCTCTAGAGGCCAGATTTCAAATTAGAGTGCCAGCAAAATCATACTCTTCAGGCTCAGGGGGTCTGCTCCATGCCTCTCTCTCAGCTCCTGTTGTGCAGGTCACTTGTGCTCCTGGACTTGTCATTGGACACCCCTCATCTGCCTCCATCTTTGCAGGGCCTTCTCCTGGGGTCTCCTGTCCCTTCTCTTCTTGTAGGGAAACAGCCATGTTGGATTAGAATCACCCTGTCAAGTGTGCTCTGCTCTTCATGTGACTATGTCTACAATGACCCGTTTCCCAGGGAGGTCACATTCACAGGCACTGAGGTTGAGGCCGCCAACATGTCTCTTGGGGGAAGCACTTCAACAAAACAGCATCTTCACATCTTCTGGCAGGAACTGTATAACGATGGAAACAATGCATATTTTGCATCCTAATGTGAAAAATTTAGCGAGACTTATGATTACAAGAAGCATTCAAGGCAAATTAAAGATATTTTTGATTTCATGACAGCCATCTGAAACCTTAGCTAAAGTGTGCTTTCAGTCATGAAAGCTTCAGAAAGAACTCTTAAACTTATTTTTTTTAATGACCATTTTTCTTCTAACTGGAAAATAGTGAATTTATCTACTTTGTCACTTATTCTAAAGAAAGACATTATTTTACTATTAATCTCATCCTCTTAGTCACTCAATATGTTATCCTTTATCATACTATTGCTTATCTTTTAGACACTGTTTTAGGCCCTGAAGATACAAAAAGAAGACAGCAGGTGCCCCAACATCTAATAACTTGATGCCACCTTAGCCCTGCAGTACTTCCCATCTGGATTTATTTTACATGATGAGAAATAAATTTGTTTTTTAATCTACTATAATTTAATTTTTATTATTACATACTCTGAAATGAAAGCTTAATTTATTCAAATGGAATGCACATTAATATATATGCATATGATATACATATTACACATAAATAGTATGTATATATGCATATATATATATATATCCAAATGCTCTAAAAGGGGGTTGTATCAGTACATACACACTCTGACCAGCAGGGAGTAAGACTGCCTGGAAAAAATTTAAATGAATTAAAAATGATGTAGTCTTTATCATTTTTCTTCAAAATTCAAGAGAATTTTAAGGCCCTGCAGAACTTCTGTTTTAAGTCTCCAAACATTTGTAAGTCAAAAGCATTCAGCAGCCGGGAGGTAGAGCCATACAAACTTCTATTTCATGTCTTGACTTAATCACTTAATAGCTTTGTGACTGTAAACCCTGAGCTAGCTGATAACATGTGGGTACCTGTTTCCTAATTTGTAAAATGGGGTTAATAACAATAGCTCTTTGGGTTATTATGAGGAGTAAATAAGATAATGCATGTAATGGACATAGACTAGAACCCAGTGTAAGGCACATAACAGACATTAGCCATTATTATCATTCAATAAACAAATTGAGGATCTGCTTCTGTGAGCAGTGATGACCCGTCCTGTAACCAGGTGGCCCAGCAGACAGTCATGGCATAAAAACATGGTCATATATACTGTGACCACTGGAGTGAGGAAAGCAAAAATCTAGAAAGAGAAAAGTACACCAGTACAAAAATTATGGGGAGCAGAGGTTGCTTCTGCTTTGGAAGCATGGCTAAGAGCGTGGTGTCAAGAGAGGCATTTCAAAGGCCTTGAAGGAAAATTCCAACTGGCAGACATACTAGAGAATTGATTCTAAAGCAGCCAGCATGACTGCAGAGAAATACTGGGATGTAAGGTATGGGTTAGATGGAGACCCAGTGCAGTGGCTGAAGTGCAAGGTGCACACAGGGGAGGCAGGGAGCGCCAGCTGAGAGATGGCAGCTCCTGAAGGCTCTCACTGGGCAGCTTCACTTCTCCTTCATGCTCTGGGCAGTCACTGATGGTTTTGGCCTGAGTGTGAGCACAGACAGGTGATGTCTGTGAGGAGTGCCACCTGAAAGGTAAATCTGGCATCAGTGGGTCACAGGGACTAGACAAAGGTGAGACAGGAGGTGGTGGTGCCTTGTCACAGTGGACATAAATCGAACATATCCCTGCATACAAAATCTATCATTATTTTCTAATTACCATTGGAGAAAACCAAGAGGCAGAGCAGCCCTGTGTCTTCCAAAGTTGATAAATGAGTCAGTAATGAAACCATTATTAGCAAGTTGCCTTTGATTCCTAGTCTTTACCCACAGGGCAAGTTTGTCTCTTAGCAACACATTCTGAACTTGGCAGCACTCAGTTCTCCATGAATGAATAAAGCAAAATGGAGGGAAAGGGGAAAGTTACTTTTATGTGAGGAAGTGAGTCTGCTGGGCCTGTGCTGGATCCCATCAGTAAACAGACCCTCCCTTCTCCCTGTAGTAGGAAGCAGGATGTGGTTTCAGAACGCACAGGATAGGCAGTCATGGAAGATTGCCTACTTTTGTTACTGAAATAAAGGACAATCAGGTGAGAGGTGATTTCCAAATATGCCAAGAGTTAACTTTAAGGCTAAAAGTAAAACAGAATAGCAACTACCGTAGCCTCACCATCTTCTCTGGCACAGAGACTTGGTGCATCTTGAGGACCTGTGTGTCTTTGTAAGTTGATTGGTTCATTGCTTAGGATTATATTATATGCAGTAACCTCTTTTACTTTTGCGTTCAATTGACACATACCTATTGAAAACCTAGTATATGCGAGGCATTGTTTTAGGCACTGGAAGTGTTCTCAGCATGAGTCTGACACATGAGGTTTATTTTTCAGTTTCTCTGCTGGTCGTGTCAAAGCTGCTTGAACAGGGCGAAGGGATTGTGAACAGAAACGCCATCATCGGCATCTGTGTGTATCTGTCCAGCTAAGGCCTTGTCAGAGCAGGCAGAGTTTTCAACAGTGTGTAACAGATTATCCTAGACTTAGCGACTTGTCATCCACCTTCAGAATCTCAGGGTTTGTGTATTCCTTCACATTTCTGAGGTCAGAAATGGCTTACCTGGTTTCTCAGTTGAGTTTCTAACAAGGTTGCAATCAAGGTGACACCAAGATTCATTCTCTTCCAGAGGCTTGACTGGAGGAGAATCTGCTTTCCGCTCTCGGGTTTATTGGCTGGAGATTTGTATTTATTTACTTTTACAGCTGCAGTTCTGAGATCCTCAGTATTTTTGTCAGCTGTCAACCAGAGGCCTCCCTCAGTCCCAGAGACATGACTTTCTCCTCAGACGTTTCTGCCTCACAGCTCACCTCTCCAGGGCAATGCCAAGGGCGACTCTAAAGCAGTCCTACACCAGTCTTATACAGTGTGAAGTAACCACGGGCTGACCTACTTTGCTCTGCTGTATTGGTGAGAAGCCAGTCATAGAACCATTACCCAACACACTTGCAAGAGATTACAGAAATGCATAAACCCCAGAAGGCTGGTAAGTGGGGAGTCTTAGAGTCTACTGGCTAGAGAGGGCATTGGGAAACATTGAAGGCAGACCAGGAATAAATGTTACTCAGTCTGCTAATCTCATCCCCCAAGGCACAGTGACTGGTGAAAAAAGTCAACCTGATTGGACCATTTTACTAATTGGGAGGGATGGAGTAAATAAGGAAGTAAGTTTAAGGAAAACTCTGAAGATTCAAGCCAGGTTTAACTGAGTGCTGATGCCATTTACCTGGGCAAGAAAACAAGTGGAAGGAATGTGGAAGGTTAATGTTAACTTTGAGGCACTATCCAGGTGAAAGAATCTTATAGTGGAGTGGTTAAACTTTTCTGGGCTATAGATCATTTGGGAATCTTAATAAAGTAACTGATTCAGCAAGGCTGGGGTAAGGCCCAAGACAGAGATTTCAAAGCAGGTTCCAGGCTATGCTGCTGGCATTCAAGGACCACACTTTGAGTAGTCAGGAGTAGTCAAGAGTAACAGACTTCAAGTATTGTTGTTTCTGAATCAGCTAATGAAATTTGAAAGTCCAGTTTTTTATAAACTTTTAGGTTGAAATATATTTTATTGTGTTTAAATAGTTACAAGGGAGATCATTTCTAGTGTGTTTTCATTACTCATATTTTAAAATAAAAGCTACATCTTTCTTATAAATGGATCCATGGGCTTGTAAACCTCGTGATTTGATTCAGATCAATATCTCTTTAAGCTACTTGAGCAGTTTTTCTTGCACAGTCAAAATATTGTACACTCTTGCTTTTCCTCATTGAACTCATATTTCCATTCTTCTTTTCCCACAAATTTTATCCTAAAGGGATGTATTCTTTGGAGAGGTTTTATTGTTCATTCTAGTAAACCACCACAAATGTGCTATTTAAAATAGTTAGCCTATGAATTTATTAACCTCTAAAAAATGTGCAAAAAACTTTAAAGTTCTTCATGCCTGTGAGATATAAATGCTAAAAATTTCTCCTAGAATAAATTACTTGTTGCAATTAGACAATTGATCAAAAAACACATAATACAAATTTTAATAAACTCTAAATAGAAGTTTATTAGAATTGCATCTTTTAATGAAATAATTGTGACTGGTTTTCTTTTTTAATTAGCTCTTGTAGCAAGGATAAAAATTACTTACTGTCAAAAAGAGACAAGATGCAATCTCAGTTATAGTTTTCAACTTTCATGTTTTTAATAGCAATGTTACTCAATGCTGTATTACCTTTAAAGATATGTGCCCCCAATCATATAATAATCTGTCATCAAACTTCTTTTTAATGATGTGTTAATAGATGGTTTGTTACATTCTCCTTTCAGTTTGTTGAAAGTAGAGAATTGGAAACCACCTCATTATCTTATGATAGTAAGGTTGAAGGTTCTTATGAGCTCTCCCTTTCTTTTGTGAAAAGGGAGAAATCGGGGGTGGGTATGGGGTGGGGACAGGAAGGAAACTGACCAAATGCTGACTAGAGGCACATTTTTTTAGGTAGGTAAGTTTTAGGAGAAAGTATATGTGGAAGTTGAGGATCTGGAAATGCGTTCGCTTGAAACTTGGTTCCCACATAACTTTGGAAAGTGTCGTACACAGGAGGGTACTCTGATTTGTGGGCTGCTGCAGGGGAGGACTGGAAATGTGTGGCACTCTGAGAGAGGCTGGGCTGAGGGCAAAGTCAGGGGACATGCAGACAGAAATTCACACCCATTAAGCTTGATATGACAGACTCCATGAATCCAGAATTTAGGGTTAGAGTCTTGTCAACTAAAATGTTGTCCTATATACAGAAAGAAGAAAAGTGGTTAGCAAACACAAGGTCCAAACAGATTTAGACGGAGACTGAAAACATAAAAAGTACCTTCCAGTCTTTTAGGACATCCTAAATCCGTATGTACAGAAGTAATTAATACGTCATTATAAACCACCCTGATCTATTGGTTAGAGTTGGTTCTCTGCTCAGCAACACTTTGTCAGCTTAATTCTAGTGACTTGCTAATACTGTGAGCCTGAACTAATGAAACCTCATTACAGGACAGAAAGGAAGGGAAGGAGGGTGGAAGAAAGAAGTAAATCTAATTGATCCTTTTACTCTACCTAAACTTCTGTTACATCTGAAGTAGCTAAATCTAGGTAACTTAGAAGTTTCTTTGAACACCAGCATCTTTTGGTTCTGTGAGTCTATACATTAGTCATTTTTAAGATATACAAGTGACTAGTCAGCTCTTTCTTTGTTTACTTTTATTTTGAACATATCCTTAGAAAGGCCTCGCCAGACATACTGAATTTATTTTTATAGGGAGAGCGGGCTGGGGGAAGAGGGTGAAGACTTCTACTACCAAGTCAGTGTTGAACTCTTATGTGCCACGTTATTAAATGTGAGTAAGCGGATGCTATGATGCAAGGCCCGGGAATGGCTGCCTTCACTGAACCACAAAGGGAGACTGTTCTCTTGGGGGCAGCAAACCACATTCTAAAGCTAACCAACGTTCTCAGGAAGAATGGATTAGCTCTGGACAAAGCCAGATCCATTCTGTGCCCCTGTCTTTCTGTAGACTTCTGCCTGCCCTATTGGTCTCTCTCTGTGATCAGATACCTTGTGACATTTAAGCTTAAGCAGCAAGATATTCCCGAGAACAACTGTGGTTCAGTATTTCTGTAGAACTAATAATAATCTCTCTTCCATAATAGCTATCAAGAGCAACTGATGCCTCTTGGAAAATGTGGGAGACTGAATTTTCTCAGTGCAGATTTGCAGGACTGGAAGAGACCTTGCTTTGTTTCTGTAAATCATCCCCAGGATGGGGTTTTCCCCCAGTTATCTTGTGAGAAAGTTCAAACAGTCCCAGTAAAAAGTTCTAGATTCTCACCAACACATTTGCTACATCTCATTCTCCAACTTCTGCCCTATTTCTCCACCTCTGACCTAAAATTCATTACACATTTGCAGTTAAGTAGGTTATAGGAGATCCTGACTCCAAAGCAGTCCACCAGCCAGGCTGCGATCCATGGGTGTGGGATCCGAAACACAGAAAGGCGGACTGTTTAACTTTCATATGCATCTTTTATCTTTTCTTTCCCTGCGAAAGCAGGGATCATGTTTCACAGAGGTTTGAGTCCTTCAAACTGGATACAACATTTTGCATCTGGGTGCATTTTTCTCCATAGCTTTCATCAGAGCCTTGAAGAGATGGACTTCTCACCAATATGATGGACTGGCTTTCCTTCAAGGTGATAAGTGACCCTTAGAGCTGCCCTAGTGACAACAGCCTCATCTTTGGAGAGTTGAGAGCTTCAGCTTACATAAATATCTGTCTCCCCTCTGATGTGTGTTCTCTTGGAGCAGCTCTCCTTCCCTGCTCCAGACAGTTTCAATTGCCTTTTCACTAAAACTCTAGTGGAGATGAGAATACTCTGTCAAGATCGTCTATGTAAAGGGAAGCCCTTCCAATAGAAGCTGGCAGTAATTCACTAGTGCCTAACTGCCACCGCTTCCCCAAGCTTCCCTGACCCCCGACCTGGGGCAGGCACCATGTGAAGCACTTCATGAGCAGCATTTTGTTTGCTCTTCATTGATTTGGTAAGCATTATAGTAATTCCCATACTGGACATTGTCATTTTGGGTAGGGAAACTATGGCACAGAGCGGTAAGGACGTTGCTTAGAGTCACATAGCAAATATGTGATGAAACCCCAGCTCATACCCGACAACCTGTTGTGGAAGGTGAGCTCTGGTTTATGGCGTAGATGACATCCGTAATGTGCCATCAGGCTGCCAGACAATGTGCAGAGAGGTAACCAGACCCTGGTACAGGAAAGGGAGCCCCAGGCTGGGGTTCTGGAAGCCTGTTCTTCCTATCCCATGGACATCACTATCTGGAGAAGTCTTTAATATTTCTGTGCAGTTTCTTCTGTAAAACAGGAAATCATTATTTTAAAATTTCATTTGTTTATCACTGAAGTTAAAATAATAGATGTTAAGGACTTTGATAAAGGAAATAATAATAATGGAAATCATAATGTATGATTCACATAAAAATCCTCAATTCAGAAAAGCCTCGATTTCCTTTGCGGAGAAGACCCCTTTGCCAGTAGGATCTTAAGCATGATTCTTATTGTCAAGAAATGCTTTCTAGTTTTGTCTCCGTGTTTCTCCCTTTTTCCTCTCTCAATCTCTGCCCCCCTCCCTTCCCTTTTCCCTCTCCCTTCCCCCCTGCTCCTGTCCCCCTCCTCTCCTTCCCTCCCTGCTCCCCTGCTGGGATTACAAAGATAGCACTGTGCCCAGAGACTGCCCAAGGGGTGCAGTGTACCAGAGATGAAAATGAGGCCCAATAAGTTTGAACAAACTCTGTCTCTTTTTGCAGCTGCTGTTTGGAAAGCAGGCTTCCTGCCATTCCCTGGGCTGAATTTGCCAAGGGCCTTATCCTGGGCTGAGCCCCAGGATCTCAGCCACACACTAGTCTATGGCATTTCCAAATGCAGGCCCTCAGCTGTGCTGTGGGCAATAAATATCTCTTTCTGTAAAGGGAAAGTGGGCCCATGAAATCCTATCCCTTCCTCCTTCAGAGCCTCCACTAGTCACCTCTTAAATTTTACCCAAATTGCATGACTGCTCTTTAAGATGGACTCTGGAGATATTTATCAAGTGTCCATGTGCCAGAGTTCTGGGTATTAGAATATTCCCGAATTCTCCAAGGGTGGGCTCAATAGAAAATTGTAACCAGAGGATACTGATTAGAAGGATAATATTGAAGTTAGTTTTCTTTCTTTAATACTGGAGCCAGCTCAATTCACATCATTTAAATTTCTTAGCCTCTTGTTATTAAATACAGTAATAACTTAAGGTATTAAGGTTAGAAACATGGCAATTCTTTTCTTTTTTTAAATTTATTTTTATTATAGTAATTATCAAACACATTAAAATGATTTCCTATGTATAGGTTTTCCATTTTTTAGTTATGTTTCAACACTCCTGCCCTCCATCAAATCACCAAGTGTTCTTCTCCTTTGTCCAGTGGATCTACCACCATTTGCCCCCTCTCACCGCATTCCCTGTTGGTCACCTCAGTTCTGTTGCAAATGTTTCAAAGTTGATTATGTTTCATCTGTTCCTTTGTTTTGTCTATTATACTCTACCTATGAGTGAGGTCACCTAGCATCCATTTTTCTTCTTTTGACTTGTTTCACTTAGCATAATCCCCTCTAGTTCCAACCATGTTGATTCAAATGACAGGGTTTCATCTCTTCTAAGGGCTGTGCAGTGTTCCATTGTGTATATGAACCACATCTTCTTGATCCATTCATCTGATGTTGGGCACCTAGGTAGTTTCCAGTTCTTAGCTATTGTGAATAGGGCTGCAATAAACATGGGGATATGCACATTTCTGCAGATTGTGGCTTTTGGGTAGATGCCCAGAAGTAGAATGACGGGATCATATGGGATTTCCATGTTCAGTTTTTTGAGGAATCTCCAAACTGTTCTCCATAGGGGTTACACCAACTTGCATGCCCACCATCAGTGCAAAAGTGTTTACTTTTTTCCACATTCTTGCCAGCATTTGTTGCTTCCAGATTTTTGGATAATAGTCAGTCTTTCAGGTGTAAGGTGACATCTCATTGTTATTTTAATTTACATTTCCCTGAGAGCCAGTAAGTAGGAACATAATTTCATGTGCCTGTTGGTCATCTGTATATCCTCTTCAGAAAAATGTCTCTCTAATTCCTCCTCCCAGTTTTTTTTTTTATTGGAGTGCCTGTTCTTCTGTTGTTGGGTTTTATGAGTTCTTTGCACATTTTAAATATTAAGCCTTTGTCAGAAATATCAAATGAGACCATCTTCTCCCAGTTAGCAAGTTTCCTTTTGGTTTTGGTGATGTTTTCTTTTGTTGTGAATAATCTCCTTAGTTCGATGTAGTCCCAGTTGTTTACTTTTCTTCTTGCTTCCCTTGATGGTGGGGTTGAGTCCCTAAAGGCTTCTCTATGACTGATGTTATGGAAAGTCTTTCCTGTGTTGTCTTCTAAGAACTGTATGGTTTCTGGTCTTACGTCCAAGTCTGCAATTCATTTTGAGTTGACTTTTGTGAGTGGTGTTAAAGTGCAGTCTAGCTTTATTCTTTTACATGCGGCTGTCCAGTTTTCCCAAGACCATTTGTTGAAGAGACTTTCTTTTTTCCATAGTATGCTTTTGACTCCTTTGTCATAGATATTATCTGTATGTGAGTGGATCAGTTTCTGGTGATTCAGTTCTATTCCACTGATCTGTGGTTTTGTTATCATAATTCCAGTACTATACAGTTTTGATCACTATTGCTTTGTAATATAGTTCAGAGTCTGATAGTGTAAATAAATCCCTCCAGATTTATTCTTTTTTCTAATGATTGCTTTGTCTATTTGGAGTCTTTTGTTGTTCATGGCAATTGTTTTCTTGACCTCAAAGACTAGAACTGGGACCAAAACATAGAGCTAATTTAATTTGACAGATAAATCAAATGATAATAATCACTCCAATATTATTATTTGTTCATAGACATTTTGTGACCTAGACAATGCATGGAATTTTATTCTCTATACTATCTAATTTAATATCCAACATAGTCTTGCAAGATATATCTTAGCTAACTTTAAAAATAAGGAAAGTAAAGTGACAGTTGGTCATAGGTTTTCTTTCTTAATACTCTACATCGTAAATTCACATGCTGAAAAAAAAAATTCTCATACACTGTTGCTAAGCATAAAATTGCTATAGTAGATAATTTTGCAGTATGAATCAATTCTGAAGACAAGCATAACATGAACTTTAAAATATATATATTTATATAGTGCCTGTATGTGTTTATGCACAAACACAATTATATCTATTTTTTTTTTCATGCAAAAGTTATAAAAGGACACACATGATTATTTCTAAGGAATGACACCAGAGGATTTTGGAGACTTCTATTGATAACTATGCTCATCTGAACATTAGATTATAATTTTTTGCCAAGGTCATATAGTATCTATATTAAAAATTAGTCTAAAATGAAATGAGAGTGAGCATGATCTTTGATTTAGAAATTATACTTTTAGGAATGTATACTAAGAAAATATTAGGCAATTATGAAAATGTATGTAGAGAAAGAAATCTTTTCACTGTCATTGCAAACACCTATGTATCTGCCAATAGATGCTTGGTTAAAGCAAATATAATGCATTCAGAGAATAGAATGTCATAAAATGAATTTTTAAGCAAGTAAATAGATTCATGCGTATTGACATCGAATCCCCTCCAGCCATGCCCACCATGAACACAGACGTGGTTTTACAAGGGGGGTTGCTCCTGGCCTCAGTAGAGGGAGAGTCTCACTGGGAATGGTGGGTGTGTTAGGCATCAGGGAAGAGCTGGAGGGGATTTGGCCTTGTGTCAGGTGGTTCTTTGGGGACAGTTAATGAAGCAGGGCCTTTTAAGGATCTGAAAGGCTGGTGTTGCTAGAGTTTAAGGGACTTAGGGGAACACAGTAAAAGATAAAACTGGAAGGAGATTTGGTAGCTGGTTTAAGGAGATGAATTTCTCTAGAGAGCTATGGAAAGCACTGCATTCTTTTAAACAAATCCGGTTAGTATTTTGGAACGAATCCTTTGTCAGTTATAAGGAGAGGGACTGTAGAACTAAAAGTTGGTTCTTAGGGACTGTTTCGAAAGTTTTTGCCAAAGACGAGGTGAGACATGGTGGTAACTACAGTATAATGGCCCTGGAGATATCAACAAAGGGACCGACTGATTGGACTTAATATAGCATTCTTCTTAAAATTATAAGCTATATTCATTACTCCACTCCTAAACAGAAAGCATATATACAAGAAAGCCTGGGACAAATAATGAGAATGACTTAGAGGGAACTCAATCTTAGCATCAGCAGGAGTTGACTAAGGTTAATTACATCATCATCCTACCCAGCATGCTATGTGGTCCCCCAAACTACATCCCTCATTTTTGCACCCAAGAAGAACATCACCGGTTGGTCACAGCAGCCTCTCACTGAGACCTGCCAGGACCAAAGAACCATTTTCAAACCAATATTCCCAATCAACATTCCAAGCAGTCTCTAAAATTGTTCTGATTTTTATGCATGAAAATGTCTGTCTGCCATTTTGCTTTTTTGAAGAGAAGTTATTGCCTGAATGCTCTTGCTGATTAAGCCAGTCCCCATTACTTTATCCTTCTCCCTTGAACAAGGCCATTGCAGCACCTGGTTGGCAGAGCTGGAAAAGGTGAATAAGAGCTCTGTGGACACTGCATTATTTGGATCCTGAGGGATCTACACTCATCTTGTGTGCTTAAAATGAGATATACTAAGAGTAGATGAGGCACATTCATTTTGAATGGAGAGCATGTTTGATATTCTAATGCACCTTCAGATTTGGCATTGCCATGCAAGGGACTTTGATGGTTTTCGATCCTTTTCTCTGCTTAAAAAGACAAATAGACTAGAAGAGTGAACTAGCTGAAGTTCATCTACATTTATACTTTGCTTTCCAATGTCTTGTATGCTAATAGGAAAGGTGGGTGGAATGGAATTGCTCTTAAAAAATTAAAAAACTTAGCACCCAATTACCTTTAAAATGAGTTTAATTTGGAGAGATTCTATTTAACATATTGTGGGTAAAATCTCATTTTAAAAAACTTTCTTTTGCTGACGTGAAGCAGAAGCATTTTGTGCGCTAAATAAATAGACACAGATCTCAGTGGGGAGACTCAGAGGTCTAGGATGCTCATATTTTTGAGAATGTGATTTAATTTTCCTAGAACTTTTTTTTTAAAACAGAGGGAAAAGGTAACAAAGTCAGCCAGTCACAGCTACAGGGTTGACTCAGGAGGGAATCACAGAATTTTGCAAATGCTCAGCTGACCCCAAGAAGACAAAACCCCTGTTCATCCACTGTCCCCATTCAGACAACTATCCTAGGATTCTTACTTCTTACAGCAATTGCTTCTGAAAACTCCTTTTTTCCCTGACTCTCTGCCTTCCCTTTCTGTCTTTTTCCTGTGATCATACTTCCGCATGGAAACGCTTTGCATTGGTTAGGGGGCTGTTGCGGCTCTGATGTCACACCAGCCTCCCCCAAAACCCAAATGCCTCATTATGAGCAGTATAACTGTTATAGTATAATTGGACTACTTAACCCTCACGAGTCTCATTTTTCACATGTAGAAATGGTGATAGTAATGGTTCCTGCTGTCTAGATTTGTTTGAGGAGAAATGAAATTGAGCGCGTAGCAGTTGCAATTATTGTTATTCTTACAGTTTTAACTGGTAGGGATTTGATCCAAGCTCAGGGGCCCCTGCAGTTGTTAGCTGTCCCCTCAGTGCCACTGGGTGTTGTGTCCAAGGTGGTGACAGGAGGGAGCACAGAGAGGCAGAGAAGTGTTAAAGAAAGCACCACAGTACAGAAGACTAACCTGGCGGAGGAGGCCTCGAGTCAGAAAAGTGCACGGATTCAAACAGTGGTTTCTGGATCCACAAATGGGCTGCTTCTCCAATGTGCAATGTGAGTAATAACTGATCATACACGATTCTCTCGTAATTCCTAGTCACACCTAAAACATAGGCTGACGAGATGCTTCTGCCCTTGGCATTTAGAGTAGTGAAAGGGCTGAGTCTTTTAAGAGCAACCATTTTGTGAACAAAAGTGCTTGGACCACTTGAAAAGCAATGTTGCAAATGGCCTGTCCAGTCAGAATGCAAGAAGCGGCTTCGCTTAGCCATTGGGAATGTTAACTGGCCGACCTGCCCATTTATCTCCACATGCCTGATTAGACAATTGCAGTTATTTGGTTTCTGTCAAATATACCTAGATTCTTAGTAAACACCCTGATTTATGTCTACTGGGACTCAAAATAGAACCAAATTAAGATCAGGATAGAGCTATTTAAGATACTATGTATTTGTAGAAAAATGGATCATATTTTAGACCTGGAATCTCTCAAAATAAGCACTTTAAGTTTCTGTTTATCATAGGGCTGCATGGAGCTATGTTTAATAGGTATAAATCCTGATTTCAAAGATGTTATCATCTTCTCACCAAGTCAGTCAGACTAGGTATTAGGAACAAGACAGCCAGCATTTAAGGCTGGGCTCTGTCATTTCCTGGCTTTCTGATCTTGAGAAAATCGCCTATCTCTCTGTTCCTCACTGGCAATAATAAAAGGATCTACCGCACAGGGATATTTTGAAGATTAACTGAGTTAATATGTGCAGAGCGGTTTCCCCTAAATGCAGGCGAGGGGGAGATACATTTTCCTTGGAGAGTCTAGAAAAATAATGAAACCAACTAAAAATCTGGATGCTTTTATTGTCATCAAGTGCCTGCACCATTAAAACACAACAGCAACCCTGGGGGAGCTGCTCTATTCACCCCCAGCACTGGTGACAGTCCCAAGAGCAGAGCTTGGCACAGGATGGTCCACAATACACTGTCACGTGCTACTATTTGCCCTGGAACTTCTAATCCTCATCACCTGCTCAGAATTCTTCAGCAACTCCCCACTACCTAAAAGAAGCTGGTTCAGACTCAGTCTGCTATTCAAGGCCCTGCAGATGGGACTGCACATACTATTTCCCTAACAGTATACTTGTTAGACATGTCCCGTTAATGTACGTGGACTCCAAATAACTATTTTCCCTAAAGCCTCCAGGCACATGCTTATAGCATTTTCTTTTTCCTATCTCTTCATAGCCAAGGGGAGTGTGTTCTTTAAAACCTTACTCAAACAAAATCTGTTCTGAATTCCTCCATGAAAGTTACCTCTAGTTTATAACTCTCCTAGAACTTCATGTTTTTCTCTAAGATTTCCCTTTTTCTTTCCACCTATTTACATCAATACTTTATCTCTCCCACTGTACTCTTAAGTTCCTTGGGACAGAATATGAGTCAAACTGACCTTTTCTTTCTTACCATTCCTTGACTAGTACTTCACTCCTGTGACTATTACTAAAGACGTTGAATGAACAAATTCCAGTAACTAAGGTGCAGTGAATCCTAAAGTCAGCCTTGCTAAGCAGGAAAGACTCAGACGCTTGCCACCATGATGAGTGCGGAAACTTTGCACTAGCCGATAAGCCACACCGCATGTGTTGTTAGGCTCTTTCCAGAGACTTAGACATTGATGAACATGACAGAGATAACTGATTATATAATTGGACTTGACATATGAAAACGTGGTATTGACTATAGAACAAGAAAATGCTAGAGGTAGTTCTGGGGTAGAAGACTTCATCCTTGCTCGTAGGGAGCTTTTATCTGATTGGTGAGGGGAAGAAACATAGTCCTGCTAGCAACTAGTTGACACTGATAGTATGTTGGGTAAATACTTGCAAATAGCCCTACACACAGTTGCAGGAGAAGCCCCAGGTGGTCAGACAGAGGAGGCCCTGACAGAGGAGGGGCTGGCAGGAGACTTGAAGGGCAGGGAGTGAGGTGTGGGTGGGGTGTATGCTCCATATTTCCTTGCTAGAGGGCAGGTTGCCACTTGCTCTAGAGAAGGTCCAGCTCCTGTCAGACATGCCCGCCATATTGTGGTTCCACAGCTTCCTGGGGGCTTCTGTAACTCTTTTCCCTTCCCCCTCAGGACTAACTGGTAGAATTAGCCCTGGGTGCTTCCCCATCTCTTGATGGTGACTTTACTCTTCCCTCCCCAGTCAGTCGTTTAGTCAATTCTCTTCAGCTCCCCATTGTGACCGCCCATCTGTGTCCAGCCAGGGGCATCACTAATGCAGCTAGGATGTCAGTGTAGCGCCCTGCTGGCTCCGGTGTTAAGGGAAAATCCAAGGGCCCCGGTCAGAGATTGGGGAGAGCAACCAAAAACATTTAAAAAAAAAAATGCTTCTCTCTCCTCTTTTCCTTCCTTCCTGCCTACCTGCCAACTTGCCTTCAGCCTGTTCCCTTCCTAAAACAAACAAGCAAACAAACAAAAACCCACCAAACACAAACTGTCATCTTCATCATCTGTGGCAGGAGCTTCTAGTCCAGTAGGGAAGACAAATATTTAAGAGGAAAGTTATTATGCTGATAATATGATTGAAACCATTCTAATTCATTAAAATGAAGACATTTTAAAAAATGTATAAGAGGAGATTTTAAATGGAATTGAATAATGTGTTAGAGGAACACATTATAGCAGGGTAAAATGGGGAAAGAGAGGAGTGAAACTAAAACCAGGCAAACAAGTATCTGCTATTTTATCAGCAGTATGTTTAGGATTTTTTAGAACCAGAAGGGATAAAAGCTGTGTACTCGAACAACTGCCTTTATTTTAGAGAGGAGGAATGGTAGGATCCATTGAATTAGACTAACCTGGCCCTACAGCTGAATTCTCACGAAAGAGGTGAGAGACCTGGTGTTCTCACTTTCGCCCGCTGCCCCATCCTCCAGATTGTAGGAACCCAGCTCTAACCACCACTTTGTCTGCCCTGCTTCTGCCTTGGCTTCTTCCTCTGGAACCATTTTTCATTTCAAAGCACTGGAGTATTTGGAGCAAGGAGAGTGAACTTATTGATTTCAATATTCTCATTGTCACAGTCGGGAGGGAAAGGTGAATAGGGCGGAGGCATGTGGAGGTGCAGTGTGGGGCTGAGGATGGATCACCAATACTAATCTAAGAGTCAGCAGGCTGCACATGCTTCCTGGTAGCCACCCTGTGCGGAAGCTTCTGGAAGCTCAAAGCAACCTGGTGCCAAGAAGTACCCTGTGTGGGGCAGATTCATTTTTCTTCCACCAGAGTCAGAAAAACTGAAATGCAGGGTGAACCTTCCACACATATTTTAGGTGTTAGAACAGAGGCTTCTTTATATAAAATGACTTTGATGTTCCAACTTATTAGTGCCACATATTTTGCACAGTACTAGATGGATATATGTATGTCTATGTCTTCTCAGACAGGAAACTTCTTTACAGAAAAACCATGTCTTACCCATCTTGTATGCTAATACGCAGCTTGACACTCAGCAGGCACGCAGTATTTGTTGTGTGAGAGAATGAATTTATCTATATTTCAGTGACATAATAATGTTTCTGAAGTGCTATAAAGTCTTAAGGAAAATTTTAAGCACCATTGTAGTCCTCTAACAATTTTAATGTGGCAAAATTCTTTAGAAATTAAAATCGACTAGGATTCTACAGGTATCTTAATGTTACTTCTCTTACTGCATTAAGCAGAACACACTATTCATTTTATTTAATCAGATAGGAAAGACTACTGTGTTTTTTTAACTGTTTCAGTTTGTTTAGGTCTCTTCTTTATGGTCTGTAATAAATATTAAGCCTTTATTGACAGCAAGCATTCCATCTGTAATGATGGTGCTGCTGAAGAACATGGGGAAGTTTTGTTAATAAATTGAGGACTACCTTTTTATTGTTTTACTTAAATGTCTATGTAAATGAAAAGTCAAGAAGAATTCAAATTAGTCTATCCTCAAACGACTACAGGTTTTAAATATTGTCAACTGGAGAAAGAACTCACTCTGGCAATTACATAACATTTTGTTAATATTTCCAGGAAACTGGCACTTCTTGAGCAATATTATTAAACCAATAATTTATTCCAATTTTCATCTGAAATCAGTAAGCAAGATATTTGTCATCAGTGAGCTCTTCTTCCATTATTTAACTTTTTCCTTCAAAATGACGCACATTCAGTTGCTTCAGCAATAACAAAAAGACACAGAGCCTGAAGAATGATGACTATGACACTTTGCTTCTAGCAAAAGCACTAGGGACTGAAGGCAATGATAGAAACTAAAATAAAGGTGCACAAATTGACCAGTAACAAGTTCTAATGAATATTTATGGTTTAGAATGTAATAATTACCTATTTCTCATCCTTTGCTGTACACAAAAGCAAGTGGTATTATAGTCATAAGAGCAATGAAAAGGCCGATCTTACAAGAGGGTTTTAAAACAATTTATATTAGAAATATGTCATGAGATATTATTTTTAATAAATCACTCAATAACTACATATCACTGAGTTCTTGGGTAGCCCATGTTCACTAAAATATACAGTGAGTTAAATATAGAACTACCTGATAACTCTACTGCAATTAAGGATCTAAAATCACAAAAGACTTGTTAGGAAGGACATCAATAGTACTATGAAACTTATGGAACTTTTCAACCAACACTGAAAAATAGCAATAAAGTCATTCATCTAATATTTTAAGGTCCCCCCCCCAAAAAAGGATAGCACCACAAAAATAATTAATTAGCTATTCAGTAATATTGTGGTAAGTATTTATTTTGCCAATTTTGATTGACCTTAATATTGCTTCTTATTATATTGTAAGCAGCTCAGGAGGAAACCTGTGCATTTCCTTTGGTGAATGCATATAATAGAATTTCATTATCTAGTGAATAGGTATTTCTCCCTTAAATATTAAAGAATAGATCATAAAAGGAATAGTGGAAATCCTTACGCAAGGAAAAATAAAAATAAGAAATTATATTTTATGCCAATAACTCAAACAAACTATCTTCTGAAGAAAACATATGTCATAGATACTCAGTTTTCCACCAAGAAAAATAGATGATTCTATGCTAACAGATGGGAAAACCTGAACAACTAAAGACAGATTCCAAAAGTCTAGATTTTTCAGTAGTTATAAAGACAAAATAATAGTTTTTTTTTTTTTTTCTTTTACAAAGAGCTATAATCTTCCTTCTTAGAAGGTTCCTAAGCTTAATTCATGACAAACTTAATCTCCATGTTAATCTTCGACCGGTGTACAACATCAAGAAATGCTCCTTGAATGATTATTCAATTTCTCTACCACAAAATTGGCTAGAAATTCTAGAGTACATTCAGCCCAGGCACTGAGACTCTTTCTTGCACCAGGAAGAAAAGTTAACCAGCTGTGAGGGAGATTGGTTTCTAAACCTATATAGCCAGATAATATTTGGACAGTGTTTTCGAGTTTTTAAAGGTAATTTCTTTTCAAGGGACTCTTTCATTGTCCATTTCCTTGAACAAATTGCTCTTCCCTTATATAATCTTAAGTAATCATTGCTCTAGGTAAGGAGGAATTGTGGCAGAAAAACAGGGAAGTTAGTTTTAAATACCCCATACTAATACTTTTGAGTCTTAAGAATCTGGTATTGGTTTCCGAAGTTGAAACCCTGGCATGCCCTGTGGAGCAGAAGTTGGGTCAGTTGCCTCCCAAGGAGCGAGTTACATCCCCCTGGGTTCAAGTACTGGGTGAGTGGGGACAGTGGGGAGTGGGGAAACAATCAATGTGAACAACTAAATAAAAACAAAATGCTCTTCCTCTTTCCTCTGTCTTCCTGCCTACCTGCCAACTGGCCTTCATTCCTGCATACACCCTTCCTAAAAAAAAAAAAAAGCAAAAGGAAAAGAAGCCCTGAATGATTCAGTCAACTGTGTGCAGCACGCAAAGGATGAGATGGTGACACCTTAGCATCTTTAGCTTTAGTTTGGGATCACTGTTTTGTGAGCAGGGCTCTCCAGGATAACTCAATTTGAGCAAAGCAACTGATAAAATTTTACATAATATCCTTAAGGAACAAGTCTGCCAAAAGATGGTGATTTGGGAGGATTAAAAAATTGAAAGGTGTTATCGGTATTCCCTTGAGCCAGGTTGCTGGTACCAGTCTAGCAGCTTCCGCTTTGCTCAAAATGGTACTGATTTAGATCGCTGGTCCGCAGTTACAGGTTTTAGGGAGGAGAGCAGAAATCAAGTTAGAAACCACACGGGAGACTAAAAGAGAAGCAACCAGGTGGGCAAATTGGCCTGAATTGAACAGGATGAAAATATACAAGGATAAACATAAAGACCTGTGTTTAGATGAAAAATAAGTAAATAAATAAAAAACCTGCAGAAAGGAGAAGCTGGCAAGGCCCACCTGGAGAAAAAACAAAAACAAAACAAAAAGCAAAAACAATTTCTGTGAGCAAGACCTGGGGCTCTGAGTTAATTTCACGCTCAAGCTGAATGAGTGACATTTTTGGTGGGAAAGCTAAGATTTCTCTAGGTTGCATTCATGGCATGGAAGGGATGCAATGTACCTTGCACAGGAGAAACTACCTGAAATAGTGCGCCCTCTCTTCTGGGCTGTGTATCTATAAATGCAGGACATTTTGGGTATGTGGCAGGATTTGATATTCAGGAAGATATTCAGGTTTTGAGTTCCTCTCATGTGCAGCACACCATCTAGATACTCGGGATGGAGAGACGGCGGACGAGAGTGAACCGAGGTAAGGTTTCTGGAAGGGGCCGACTGGCTTGGAGATGATATATGGGCCAAGTTCCCTAACATCCCTGAACAGCTGACATGCAGAAAAAGAATTAGCCTGATACTATGTGACTCCAGGGGGATTAGGCAGGAGCTACAGGAATGCGGATTTCTGGTATAGCATCTGTTCACAAGGGCAGAGAGTGGCCCTGGGTAGAGAGAGCCTTGTCATGTTCCAGCAGAAGCAGAAGTACATCTGTCAGAGCAAATGACATAGCCAGAAAACACTTAGCACGAGACCCAGGCAGGCCACAGGTGCTTAGACAACAGAAAAAAACAGTGTATGGGATTTCTTCTATCTTTGGGGATTAGTAATAAATGACTCCAGAATTCTAGAGAACTGGAACTCTTACCCCTATTTTTATCCTCTGTGACCTCCACAGAGTATGGCATGTAACTGGTGGTCTTTAAATGTCAAGTAGATGAATGAGAGTTCTATCATCTCCAAGACTGAACATTAATAATGATATTAAAGAGGTAGCATTTAGAATTCAGAAATCATTGTTTTCAGTTCCATTTTTAGTGAAAATGTGACTTGATGATACTTTTTCAGCATTTTATTTTTTGCCTGTTATTTGAAGAGTATCGTAGTCATTCTCGGGAATGCACAGATCTCGTTCTCATTTCATAGAATGTCAACAGTCAGTGGTTTGTGGATTTACTGAGAATTTACAGAGGATCCATTATTTCATTCTCCAAATCAGGTAGCGTATTTTTATAGCCCAGCCCATCCTGTTAAAACCTGTGCCTCACAATACATCTTTTTTTCATATATGAAATCTTCCTGCTTCCAGAAGTTTCTTTGAGTTTACACTCTTTCTTCCTAAAATGAACATTATGCTCAACATGTTTTCTATTCACTCTTCTCGCCCCCCAAGCTCATTCTGAAAGCAACTGATTATTTCTAGTCTTCTTAGGAACTTGATAAATGTTATTAGTAGCATTATTGTTAATATTAAATATCCTAAGACTCCTACTATTAAATGTCTAAGACTCCTATCCTATCTCTTGAGTGTTTACTGTGCCTGAGACCTTACATATCTTCTTTAATGCTCCTAATTTTATCAAGTAGGTATTATTCCCAATGTATAGTAAAGAAATGGAATGTCAGGAAGTGTAGCTAACTTACCCATTAGTGAAGGAGCTAGGGTTAGACCCACATTCTGTGGACTCTGTGTCAATTGGAATTTTGGATTGAAACTGTAAACATACAGAAAAGAACTGAAAAATTGGGCCTTATCTTTGTTAAATAAATTGCATAGTTCCTTGCTACAAATAACTATAAACAGAGTCACAGACTTTTCTCTCCCAAAGTGACCTCCTACTTCATGGTTACCAGAGGCCTCACCAATCCCAGGTTTCAGGCAACTTATGAACTAGGACACAGAGTGGTACCCCAAATTGCTCCAAGTCACCAGCTAGCTAAGAGGCCAGGGGGTATCAGGGGCCCTGCTGCTGGATGTCAAGATTAGGTGTCATTCCTGAGGAACTTTGAAATTGTGGTTATTCTCCCCAAAATAGAAATTCTACTCAAACGTAAGACACAACTGAAGGGATATATTTTTATCATCTCAAGCTTTAAAAAAATCATGATTTAAGATAAGACAAGTGTTTATAAAAGCATTTCTGAGCCCCTTGGAGAAAACTGTTTTCTAAGTAAAGTTTCACTTGATCATTTTGAAATGTTTCTTTTCAGCAAAGTTCTTTTTCATAAAATCCTTCCACGTGCTCTAATGGCAAACATCCACAGAAGGAGGTGCTAAAGATCTGAAATTTACTTAACCAAAATACTTTGCTTTTCTGTGTCCAACCTGCAGGATTTGCAGAAATCCAAAAGGGATGAAGGGATTTCCCTACAAAGCCTGTGAAAGCATGAGAGAGGAATTTGGAAAGGGCACTTCTAAAATAGGGCTTATTTAGGTTAAGAGCTTCCTTAGGATCTTGACTTGACGAGTGTACATTCACTCAAACACCTGCAAAGTGAGAAAGAAGGCATCATTTCCCTCAGACAGACCAAATCGCACTAAATTCTTTCCACGGTGAGGACATAGTTAGTGCTTCAAAGAAGGAAGCTCAGCAGGTTCTTGCAGTACCTCTGTTTCCAGGAGTGAACAGATTCCAGAATTGCCTGCTTTTAACAAGAAAAGTAATAAGGAGTAAACTTTTTTCTTGACAGAAGTGATTCTAGAGATATGAAAGTATTCCTAATTTGGCAGCAGGTCCTGTGGTAAGTGTATTTTGAATGAAAATCAACCCATCTGTTTCTTTGAGCTTATTTTGAATAAATCTTCTGGGAAATAATAAAGAACAAGTGCTCTCTAATAAAAACATATATATATATATAAACAAATCTCACTGCCGGAAGCTCCAGGATGGAAAAAGAGAATTCAACAAGGGCGTGAGTCCTAGGTGGTTCTTCAAACTTTTTTTCGGTCAGCTGTGCCTGTCAAATCTCATTTTCCCTGGGCCTCTCTCTCTTCCTCCGTTAAAGGAGGGCTTTGGACAATTTCATGGCTTCACTAGTGTGCTTTCCTCAATATCCTTTTCTGGTGATGGAGCTGTGCCTCTTTTCCCGACTTCTTGTGACATCACCTCCCAGAGGAACTTGATTTTTAGGAGAGCGACAGCATCTCTCTACCCTTCAAATGATATTCATCAGGCAGGAGACACACATTATCAATTCCTTTTAAACACTTGCCCCTACCTGTTGAAAGCTGTTAGTGAAACTTTCTCGGTCATCACTTTATCGAAGTTTTTCTTTGCTCTCTTTCAGAAAAGAAAGAGACCATCACTTAAAACTGTGTCAGGTTTGTAAGGGGAATGTTTGGCTTCCTTAAGAAAATTGACTCTTTAAGAATTGTAGTTCATTCTGCAGATGCAATAGTGAGAAATTGAATGCAATGGGTTCTGGCAATAGCCTGCAATCTACTAGCTTTAGCTGACTTTATAATTAATACAAGAGTGAAAGTCATGACGCCTCTTCTTTAGGAGTGGTCTGTGGTTAAAACTTTTTGCTTGTGACTGCACACACAGGACTAATGAGGGCTTTGGATCCCAATTTGTCTGGCAAATTGAATAAGGGAAAAAACGAATTAGTTACGTTTTTTTTGAAAGTACAGTCTGCCAAGAGTTCATCTGCTTGTACTTCTAAATAACTGCTTCTCAGTTTGTTAATCAAAATCAATCAACAGTTTATAATAGCCATGTGTTCATGGTCAGCATTAAAAAATTCAGCAGAATGAAAAACAGCAGAGTAGATTATAATAATGGTGAGTATTGGTTTGTGGAAATTTATTTTATTTATATGGAGAGAATACCTACATAGGTGTTTCAGGTCACACTGTAATTGTCATTTCTTATTCTCAGACTGGTCAAAAAAAAAGGTCAGATTTCCTGGGAAACAGATTGTGAGATGGAGATTTGTGTGTAGTGGGTTTTGGGCACGTACAGTGCAGACATGATACCTGTGAGGGTGAGATGGGGCAGGAGTCGGCAAAGGCAGACATTGAACAGGTAGAACTGCAGCAGAGGTCTCAGGTGGTGGCTCTGGGGGCACTCCAGAACTCAGGTGGCCCTACCGAGTTGCCCTAAGTTGCTTTCGTACCCTCATGACGCATACTGCAGGGCTGTTCCTGGATGAGGGGACATTGCTTTAGGAAGGACACTACCTTTGCTGATCAGGAGTGTTCCTACAGGGGACTGTGCTGTGAGTAGTGGCAGCTGGCACAGCTGGAGGAATGAGCCCCCCGGGTGCTGAGGAGGCCATTTGCAATATCACTCCCAGCATCTACACCACCACGGCCTAGAACCTGTCAAACCAGACCAGCTCTACGCAGGGGCTCACAGCCTCACTCTCCCTGAACCTGGAGCCTGGAAAAACTTTTGTGGTGGGTTGTAGGTGCTCCATAGACAGAGTCTGACTCCACTTTTGATGGAGTTTACTGCCAATAACCTTACAAGCCTCAGCATTCTTCAAGGCACATTTGCTCCACATCCGAACCAGTCCTGGGAAAGCTAGGATGCTCCTTTCCTTGGCTCCAGAGGGGAAGTTCAAGTCAGGCAAACCTAGGCCTGTGGGTGGGACTCCTCACTCTGGCTTCACCTCGTAACCACCATAAAAGCCGCAAGCCATGTTAAGACTGGCTTGGACACCTGCCCTGAACACTCCGGAAAACCTCGCTAGTGAGAAAAATCTTTTCATGCCGTGAGTGTGTGTGTATGTGTGTGTGTGTGTGTGTCCCTAAGTCTTGACATTTGAATCAAATTTTGGACATAGGAAATTCAACAGTTTCCTCATTTTGTACCCAGTAAATGCTAGTAGTACCCTCCACCCCCAAGTGTGGCAACCAGAATGTCCCCAGACATTGCCAGAGGCCCCTGGGGACACAGTCACCCCTAGTTGAGAACCACTGCTCCAGAGCTAAGTGCAACTTTTGTTAGAAAGGCAACTGATGTCAAGATTTAAGTTCAGAGTACTATGTTCTCTGTATTTTTTATGATATCCAGAAAAACTCATGGTAGCTCTCAATTCTCTTGACAGGACAGGGGCTAGTTGCCTGTATTTCAAGTGTTCTGTTTGGTTAATTAGGATGTCTGGCATCCTACTTCCACTCTATGAGGTCAGAGTGGGTGGTCTGGTAAGAAAACAGGCTGAAAGCTTTAAATTTTGATTGTTTTATTTATGGGCCGTATTTGTGCATTCTTTGTAAGGCACGTAAAATCATTTTGGCCTAGTAAAATGGGATAATTTGGCAATTTGCATTTGCCTCCATTTTCAAAATCCGTTTTATACAGTGGGAGTGTAACAGGATGATACAGTTGGATTTTAATCACTAGAGTTTCAATTACCCCTCTTGGGAGCTATTACGCTATTTCAGAGATTAGAAACCACAGAGAACAAGACAATAGAGGTGACTGAGCCAGTCAGAGTAGCTTTGAAATGAGCAATTGTTGAGGATGTTTTAGCTAACACTTAGAGGCCACAGAGTCCCACACTTGACCTTGGTTGCTTTCATTTTTAAATCTATGCTTTCACTTAAATATGGGGGTGGAAATGAGGTGGATTGCTACACAATTGCATTAGACTAATTTAATAGTTATTACCAAATATTCATTTGGCATACATGAACTCTTCCCAGCTCTCATTCAGGGACCCACTTTTGTTCACGGTAATGAATAATAGCTTGCATGCAAGTTGAAAGTTATAGATGCTTCTATTTTGGTGGAACTGTTAACCAAATATTTTTAAAGAGTGTAATTGAACTCATTTGCAAATAATTTATTCTTGACACATACACTAATGTAAGTTTCAGCTGTACTTATTTTGGTTTGGTCAATTTAAGGTTGATTTTATTGAAAAGAAAATGAGGAAGTTATTAGCTAGTCTATGAGAAATTCATCTCATTGCTGAGCTTAGGTGCCAAAGGCATGTGGAGAGGTAATGTCAAACCTAAAGAAAGTAAGAAAATAAAGAAAGCTGGAACCATCATAGAAATAACTTAGTGTAATGACTTCTTCTCTAAACAGGATTCTCTCAATTGCTTGGAACAGTGGCTACTCGAGTTAGAGCAAGAAAATCAGACATTATTATAAGGATTCCAACAGGTCTTATGATGCAGCGGTCCAATCTATTGTACTAACAGCAAGAATGCACCCAACTTTCCCTTACCTTCACACAGGTACTGGCTCAGGTTCCCAAGTCAAATTTCTAAGAGAAGAATCTGGTTCAGCCTGCAGGTACATTTTCATCCTTGTTCTGCCGATGGTGGCTACCTGGGCCAAGTCCTTGTGCAGCGCTGTGCATAGGCAAGCATAGCACACCAGGTCTGCCCGCCTCTCACTGTGAAGATGAAAGAACTCAATGTCGGTGAGGGACAGTGATCTTTTCTTAGTTATGTGGCCAGCTATTGGCCGATGGACAGCAATAGAACAAGGGCTCCTTGCCCTGCTGCAGTCCACACCACATTGGCCTGCCTCCCATTAAAAAAGAAGTCATTAAAGGTGTACTACATCTATCACACCTCTAGCATTTCTCCCTAGCCAGAGAAAGAGAGCATTCTTAGATGAGAAACCGAGAAATACGGTGACTGGCAAGTCAGGGAGGCAGCAAGGTTTTCTGTGTTAACATTCAGTATTTCGGTAGGTTGCCGGTTCTATTTCTTTTGAACAGCTTTGTTATGTATAATTTACATACCACAGAATTCACCCATCCTAAGTGTACACGTTAATGAATTTTAGTATATTTCAGGATTATACAGCCACCACCATAATCTAGAACATGTACATCACCTTCTGTCCATTCAGAGTTACTCCCCATCCCTAACCAAATCCTGATCACTAGTCTACTTTCTACTAGTCTATATTTGCCTTTTTATTTAAGAATTTTATGAATATGAGACAATATGAAATATGTTCTTTGCTTTCTTTCACCAAGGATGATTTTGAAGTTCACTCATGCTTTAGCATTCTCCTTTTGATTGATGGGTAATATTCCGCTGTTGGGATATGTCATATTTTTTACCTTTATTCATCACCTGATGGTGGCATTTGGATTGTTTCCACTTTTTTGGCTATTGCAAATAATGCTTCTGTGGGTATTTATGTACAAAGCTTTGTGGGGGTATATGCTTTCTTTTCTCTTGGCTACATACCAGAAACTCTGGATTATATGATAACAACGAGCTTTACTGTTGGAGAAAGCGCCGAGTTGTTTGCCAAGGCTGCTCTACCATGTCAGTCTCCCACCAGTAGTATCTGCAGTTTTCTCACCAACACTTGTTTTTGTCTGTCTTTTCTAATTGTAGCATCCTATTCGATGTCAACTGGTATACTATTATGGTTTTTATTTTCATTTCCCTAGTAACTGATGATGTTGATCATCTTCAAATACAATTACTGACCATTCATATATCTTTTCTGGAGAAATTTATGTTTAAATCTTTCACCCATTAAAAAACTCAGACCCCTATCTTTCTTTTTTTTTTTTTAAAGAACACCTTTTTTCTTGTAAATTTTTTTTAAGAGAGCAAAGAAGGGAGAGTCAGAATAAGCATTTTATTTGTTTATTTGTTTTGGTTTTTTCCTCTGCTCCAGATTTTCCCCCCTGGGTATTTGACCCTGGGTACTTGACATGGTCCACAGCCCAGCTTCTAGCTTAGTGGCTATGCGATTAGGACCCTCCTTATTTTTCTCATTATTGAACTGAAAGAATACCTTATATATTCTGGATACAAATTCTTTATTTGGATATTATTTATAAAAGTGAATTTACTTTTGAAAACATAGCAATAATTTAATTCAAAATGCTTTATTGAAAATAAAGCTATATTATAAATTGTTTCTTTGAAGGTGTTGCCAATTTGCATGTTTACTGAGAGAGAATGAGAATGTCTATATCTACCATGTTTGGGTCTATCTAATTTTTAAATCTTTGCCATTGGATAGGCTAATATTGTTTTAATTTGCATTTCTGGAATTAGAAGCTATGTTGTATCTTGTCACATTAGATGTACCACTTATATTTCTTTTTCTGTAAAATACCTGTTCCTAATCTTTTCCCATTTTCTGTTGTTACTGTTTTTATTTCTTTTTCTCATTGATTATGAAGAGCTCTATGTATATTCAGGAAATCAGCCTATCGTCTGCCATCTGCTTGTCAAAGATTTAGGGGGATTTCCTCTATTTACTTCCACCTTTAGTTATAGTATTTGTATTTCTAATTTTAGACATTTTCAATTTTACATAATCAAAACTACCACTTCTTTGCTTTGTGGATTCTGGATTAGGAACCTATTTTAACGTGCTTTTTCCAACCAAAATAATTTTTTAAATCACATATGTTTCTTTCTAAAACTTTTTTATTCCTTTACTCTTGAGGAAAATTCCTCTCTTCAACAGACAGAGTTGGTTACTTAAAATAAATTTCTTTCTTTTTAAATTAACTTCATTGAAGGAATATTATGTAGACTTATGGTATGCATCATAATAAGCCAGCATCTGTATATAATACATCAAGTTTACCACCACCAGTCCAGTTTTCCTTCACCATATAATTGATCCCTTCTACCCAATGTTCCCATCCTCTTCCAACCACTAATTTGATTAAATATATTTTAAAAATCTATTTTTGTTTGGAAAAAAGCTGTATTGTAAATCAGCCATTGTGCTAAAATTCTTACAAAGCATTGTTTTTACTTGTTTATCTCATACCTAATCTATGATGTATTTAAACAATATATGATAAGTACCATAATCGATTCATGGACAAAATGCAATGGCAATACAGAGGAAGAACTAATTAATTTATCAGTAGATAATATAAAATAGTCATATATAATTAATAATAACTATACTAACATTAAAATAGTGCTAACTGTGAAACTTACCATGTGACATGTGCTTAGTATTTTGCACTTCAAATCTAATTTGATTATAATGCTAATTTTACAGAGCAACTCTATCCCCACATTTTCTTAATAAAGAATTATGATATCTGAAAATACATGTAATTTTTTAAGTCAGTTTGAAAGACATGTATTAACTATCTACATTCAAATCATGATAAATAACACCAAAAAAGAAGAAAGAAGTTCTGACTCTTACATGTCCAGGAGGAGAAAGACTATATTCACAATTTGCTATTTTATGATGGTAGACTATTATTATAGCCTTTTAAATAGCTGTGAAATAGATGAATGAAATTAGGGGTAGTTCTTTGTTAAAGGTAGTAATTAAACTCTACAATGAAGAATTGGAAAAACTTAAACGTAAAATGGACCTTGATAAAGTGCTAATTTTTTGTTCATTCTTGGAAAGCAGGAGAAAGAAAATCTATTAACAATCACACAGATGCAATAGAAATAAACTGGCAGTGTCCTGAGAAAATACAACATGTGATCACCCTACATATTGGAGAGGGCATGTCATAGGTGAGACTGCACGAGCGAAAGCTCAAAGGTGGGAAAGAGGAAGTCCAGCTAAAGAAGCAGCACGTGAACAGACATGCTCTGCTCCCCAGCACTCTCATTTCCAGGGGCCATCTCTAACGGGTTCTGCCCTCCCCCACCTGGTGCATCATGAATTTAGTCCCCACAAATTCCCATCCTCTGTTTGGGACAGCAATTATGGTGATTCTGAGAAACACAGGGAGATGAGGACTCTGGATTTCCCTCCCTCCCTCCCGCTTCATCCAGGAAAGGTAAAGGCAAGAATGAAGGCAAGCAGGGAGGAAGAAACGTTTTTTATTTCGTTGTTCATCTTGGTTGTGTCTCTCTTCCAATGCTGGACCCAGGATACAAAACACTGGTCTTGGGATGTATGTGGACTGTGCTTGAGTGGAGGTGGCAGATCTAACCACTTCACCAGGAATTTCCATTGACCACAGGTTGGATGTGGAGGTCCTCACTTACTCGGTTTCCAGTCAGTTTTCCTTCTCCGGGTGGAATCTTTATTCCTTCCTTCCACTTCAATTACGCCAGTTTCTTACTCTTGCAGTCTGTTATATTTCTAACCCGTTTCTCCGTCTTTCTTGTCTAGTTTTGTCTATTTTTACAGAAATGCCAACTCTGTAAATTTTTCTGTCTCCTATTTCTGCCAGCTAATTATTTGCATCTTTGTTACTGGTTGAGTGTGAGCAGAGGGATAACACGGCCTGCAATTAATCTCACATGGTTGTTACCTAGTTGTAACTAGGGCAGTGGTGGTGGGACCACAAAATTCACGAATGAGGGACCCATTTGTTCAGAGTGCAATCCCTGTGGTCTAATTTCAAAATGGAGTCTCTCACAAAGTGAACAAGTTAATTTTCAGCAAGAAACATAGAATGTGCACATGACAAATGAAATGACATTTAGTAAGGAAGCTGAACTAAGATCCTGCAATGTGAGGAGAAAAGGGTTGATGATGGATGAAAATGGTCCTGAGGAAAAGCTGTTGAATACAGTTTTATATTGTGACTAAATTAGTGGCACAAAAACTTGGGCCTGATTTAACACATATTTAATTTTGGAGACCTGAAGTTTTATATTCCACGGAAGTTTCAGAACTAAGACCTCGGCCACTTGACCTTCAGCTTGAGAATGATCATATTTTATGGGCAACTTTGTTCTAAGAATTATACTGGCCCTTCCCATGAAGTACCAAAAGGAAAACTGAATTTGAGGTTCTAGGGTGGGATATGTACATGTAAAATGTGTTCCAAGATGCTGCCTGGAAAGTAAAGGCCTCCTAAAGTGATAGAAAGAGATTTAGTTTCTCATCTATCAACATTTCACTGTGCATAATAAAATACAATGATTTAAGGTTTTAAGGGCCTATGTCACTCTCTAATTTCCATGTAAAGTATCGATATTAAATAGCCTTAAAGCAAAGTAGGACTCTGGTTTCATGTGCTTCTTGAACAATTTTGTAAAGACACCATTGTAAATAACTGGTAACCTTTCAAAGATACCCACCCAAGAGTTCCAAAAGGAAAAGATGCCATATTTTCATACAGTAAGCTGATTAAAAAAGAGCTTGATAAAATTTTTCACTTTCACTGTAAGTCAAACTATAATGAAGAGACTCAGAACAATATCATGTGTCACTGATACTTTCATCTCAGTATTGAGAAGCAGGGATCAACATATTGGAACCATCATTATTCCATTAAAAATGAATCAGCATTGAGTCTGTCAAAATTTATCATAGTCCGATTATTAAGCCACATTAGCTGTAGTTTATTTAAGCTGCCAGCGCATAAGACACTCTGGGGAGATCCTTATTAAGAGCATAAATCCAACAAGAAATGAATAAATCCATAGCATCGCTTTAATAAATAAAGTTCTTCCTTTGTATCTTAAAGATGATAGAACTTTATCTAAATGAAAAGCACTGAGTTTCATCTTGTACATCTTAATATTTTATACATGAATAAATCGAGAATCAGTCAGTTATGTGATTCATCCTTGATCATAAGGCTATCAGCACTTGCATCTAGAGGTGAAACACATGTAATAGAGTAAACATGAAATATACTAGCTGGAAGTGCTGCTTGCATAAAGCATTGCCATGTCTAGTGGTGACTTGTTGGTAAAACCTTTTTACAGTAAGGTGTTTGTCTTAATAAAATGAATGGACAGGTCTGTCTCTCTCTGCCACTGACAAGTCATGGCCATGTCACTTATTCTCAGCGTCATGATTTACTTGCTGACTAATGCAGATAATCTCTGCCAAAGCTTGCTTCTTAGAATTATTGCACAAAACCAATGAAGAACAAATTCTTTTATTTATTCTATAATTTATGGGACATATGCATGTTTATACTGTCGTTTCAGGTATTAGCTAAAAGCAAATTGTATTGGATCCCACTTTTTTTGTTTTTTAATAAAAGAAATGTGCAGGCAGGAATGCAGAGAGAGGAGGAAGAAGCATTTTGCTTTACTTTTATTCAGTTGTTCACACTGGTTGATCCCGCCTGGACCCAGGACTCAAACCCAGCAATGTGTGGCCTGCATTCCTTTGGAGGTGATTAACCTAACCACTACTCTTCCACCAGGGTGTGCCTCCTTTATTTATTTTTTTTTTAAGAGAGGAAGGAAGGAGGGGAGAAAGAAGCATTTAAGAGGAGGAAGAAACATCTTTATTTAGTTGTTTATGAGTTTTTTTACCCCACCTTCCAGGTTTTGAATCACCTTCCCCTTGGGCTTTATGTGGTCTGCACCCCAGAGTCTCAGCCTCCTGAGCCTCCAAGTACACCCAGATGCCACCTTTAAAGGTTTGCGAGGGTAGCTGAGGAACTGAGACTTGTTCATCTTTCTCACTGAGGTATTAGCTTGTACCCACTGCTGTAGCACCAGACCTAGCATAATATCTGGTGTGTAGTCAGTGTCTAATAACTACTAAGTGAATAAATGGATAAAGGGACAAGTGAGCATGTGGAAATAGCTCTGATATAAAGTGAGACATGATAATTGCTGTTAGGAAACTACATACTGACTGCTCTAGATTCCAAAGAACCCATGATGCTGAATTTTACTCCTGAGTTCAGCTCCACAAATGGTAGGTCCTGGAATCAGTCCTAACACTCTACCTATTTCTACCATTTTCATCAGACCACATAGACTATGTTTTATTTGTAAAATGAAAAGCTTAGGCCATGGAGTCAAGGCTAATAATACAAATGATTGATAAGGAATGAGGAGAAGATACTGAGAACTGGGTCCTTCTAGAAAGACTGTGGGGTTGGCAGATGGCTTCCATTCAGGAATAAGGAGATAGCGTTGCCTGATCTTTCACATTTTCTAGAGAGCTGAATTTTCCAACTTTTAAATTTTTCCAGTTTTTAAATGTCAGCATTTCAAATTAAAAAATTTAAAAATAACCCCACAAAGTGAAATAAACCTGTCTCTGGACTAAATCTGGCTCATGGGTTGTTAGTATTTTATCTCTAGATGATATTCAAGATTCTAATAATAGCTAATTCTTTGTTTTACTATATTTCCTAAACTAAGATTGCTGAGGTTACAAAATGATATGGCTAATTTGGGAGTGATCCCTGATTTTTCCCAAAATAATTCTCATTCAACTTTATTTATTTATTAAGTTTATGCTGACAATATTCCATGCAAGTAATGTCTACAACATCACAACATAAACAATGCTTCCTGGAAATTTCAAAAGATAAGTAATATTTGAAAACCAATCTGAGATCTGGATTTGCTGCTAACCAACAAACAGAAAGACAGAAGCCATGAATTTGTCTTTACTAGGGTTTTTCTCTTCAGTTTATCATGTACAATCTTTATATAAACTGATTTTCCAGAGGATGCCCTTAAATGAATGTCGACAACTTAGAACTAACTGGAGAGGTTCTTGGCTTTCCCATCATGCATTTCTCTCTCTGGTCTGGGTATCCATTTACAATGAGCTGACTGTTTAGAACAGTAGATGCCTTTTATTATTGCTGACATAGATCTTGGGTGTTTTTTTTTTCCTTCACATTTGCACCATGTAGATTGATTTCTTTTATGTTTATTCAGCTAAAACTTGCATGCCTGAGAGAAATTGAAATGGTATGCCATTTATCATTTTACCTGGCCAGATCTTTAAGTAATGCCTGCTTTTTTTATTGGACATTTGAAAAATAATTTATATATAGAATTTGTATGAAAGCATGTTACAGTATCTTCCATCTGTTGACCTTATAATGCACTTCTCCCTATTTCCTTCTTTAGGAGGGAAATTCACAGTCTTCCTTTACTTTCCTGTAATGCAGTCTGCCTTTCGTAATTTATCTTTACTGCAGTTTTCCCCTAGTATTTTTTGAACTAAAGTTAAAATAAAACATAACATGGAACATAGAGTATAGGCTCTGGGCTGGATTGCTTGTATGTAGCAATCTTCCATTTCCTCAGTTGCTGTGTGGCTTTGGGCAAGTTACTTAACCATGCTGAACCTCAGTTTCCTCCTCTGTAAAATGGAGATAATTATAGTTTCATTGGTAGAGCTGTTCTAAGAATTAACTGCAAATTAATAGCACATGGAATACAATAATTATTTTGTTATAATCATCAGTTATTGTTTTTATTATTATTTAAAACTCTCTTGGGAGTGGCATTAGGTCACAGTAGCACTAAGCTATAATTAGGGAATAACATTTGCACTGCATCACCCCTTGACCCTACAAACTCCATCTTTCCTCCCTTCCATTGTTTTCTCTCCCTGTCTTCTCAGTGTTTCTCTCTAACTCCTTCTTGAATATTTGAGTCCCTACTAAGAGCTAGGCATGGGAAGAGATGGGAGAGATGTGATCAAAAGAAGCTCAGTGCCCCTCTCAGGAAGCCTGCAGGATGTGGAGGGCAGCTGGCAATCAACCATCAAGCCTTCACAGGCCCACATGTACAATGACAAACTGTGACACCTAGCCCAGGGGTATGAACACCCTCAATTTACTGTGGCACCCAAAACTGTGAAGCCTAATGACATTAGTAACTGATATTTGTAAGAGACTCACTCCTTGAAAAGCATGTGTATTTACTTTGTTTGATTTGGGTATTCTTAATTCCCCTTAGATGAAGAAAATGAAGTCAAGTGACTTGCATAAGGTCACACAGTCATCTCATTATAAGATTCAAGGCAGGATCTTGTGACTCCAAAGTCTATATTCTTCCCAATAATATGAAAAATAAGAATTTGTCTGACTAGCCTGGTAGCTTCTGAAAATGACTGTGCATCTCAAAGTGTTGATATCCAAGTGACATTTTTGTGTCCAGTCTCTGGGCTTTAATCCCTGAGTAGACCAGTTGACAGTTTAAATCCAGATTGTATTCTAATCCTAGCCAGTTCCTCCAAAAGCAAGTTGTGAATCAGGGCTATTGAGATGGTCTCCCTGACTTCTCAACACCCACTATGGCTTCTGGGAAAACCCACTTAGGATCCAGCTAGACACGGAGACTCTTTCCCACCCCTTTATGGCCAGCCTCTGTGCCAGAGTTCCCAAACTGACCTTTATTTTTCCCCCATTTACAAAGACAGAAAAACAATAGTGGAAGATACTGTGTCTTCCAGCAGAGTTGGAATTCTGAGGACAACTGAGAACATTCCGAGAACAGAATTACAAAGCCACTAACTGTGGAATGACCAGCAGGGAATTAATTTCATTTTCCTAGGAGCATGTGTGTGTGTGTGTGTCTGTCCTTGGGCAGTGAAGCCAGGGATAGGCTCATGTTTCAGGAAATTGACAGAGGACCTTGGACCCTGTCGCCATACCTTGGAGGTAGCCCAGATGGGGACAGTTTGCACATATTTCCCTTGAAGCTACACTTCTAAAATGTCCATCACTCTGCCTTGCTTCTTGATCAAAAAAGCTGACTCTGATGGTGGCAGTTCTATTTTATTTCACTCAGGAGTCATCATCAGCCAGGTGACATAGGGAGCCCCAGCAGGTAGTTTAGGAACCAATCCATCCGTCGTTGAGGCCTCGTTGACCCTGGCTACTGGCTGTAGCTGCCATGACTCACCACCATTTATCCTGGTGAAATGAGCACTCTGTACACAGGCGGCTTCGCTTCCCTTTCAGCAACGTTTTCATGGCTTGTAATGCACAAGAAACATGACTTCTGGTTTTGACAAAACCCATGAGCAAAAAATGTCATGGCACTTTGGATATGAAAGAACTTTCAGTGCTTCATTTACTGGCAAGGAAAACTGGTGTATTGTGGGAGGTAGACTACTGAGAGCAAAGATGTACATGCCCGGCTGCCAGAACCCATGGCCATGTTACCTTATAGGACCAAGACGTGATTAAGCTAAGGACCTTGAAGTGGAGACATAACCCTGGATTTTTCTGGTAGGCCAGTATAGTCATGCGAGTCCTTAAAAATCCAAGAGAAAGGCAGAGGAGTAGGTCAGAGAGTCAGCATGAGGATTCCACCAGTGGTCGCTGGCTTTGAACAAGAGCAAAGGGGACCTTCAGCTATAGAAAAGAAGGCCTGGAGGAGCTGGGAGTGGGCCTCTCCTTAAGGCAGCAAGGCAGGGGAACCCTGCTCCCACAACAGCAAGGAATTCAGTTTTGCCCAAGAGCTAAATGAGCAGCTCCAGGACTTCCAGGGAGAGACACCGCTCTGCCTTCACTTTGTTCTTAGGCCACTGAGAGTCTTTCTGGGTTTACCACCTTCGGTCACTTAAGTAGTATCTTTGTATTGCTTGAAACTGCCAACTTGTATCATTTTGTTAAGACAGTTCTAGGAAAGGAATGCAGGCACAGAGAGGGAAGGAGTCTCCATGGATGCCACACACCTAGTTTACAGTCCACTGGATTCTTCCAGGACTTCTGATGTCCATCCCTCTAGGTCTCCCCATTCATCTCAGTTCCTCCCTCACCATTGCTTGGAGTCTTTCCCTTTTTCTGGTGATCACCCCGCAACCATCTGAAATGACTTTCTTGTTTGTTCCTGCCCTCTGCCTCACCATCTTGAGTGGAAGCTGAAGGTGAGCAGGGGCTCTTGTCTGCTCACTGCATAGAATGGTGCTGCCCATGGAGTTGAGCTCAGTACCATGTGCTGGGTGAGTGAAAAGTGAATCAACAAAGGAGAGAGTGAACACACAGTATGTCAGAGTCAACAAAAATGGAGTTATCAAGCTAAAAGAGACTTCAAAAAGCTGCACAAATCTCTCACATTACAAATGAGGAAACCTGAGCTGGAGGAGATCACAGGTCCAATCCTCATAGACCCAGAGCAGAGCCCAAGCCTCCTGACTACCTGTTCAACACAATACTGCTTTTCATTTGATGTCATCAAAGTGACATGTTTTGCCAGCAGTGTGGAAGTGGGTGGCTGTGCTGCAGCAGAGGGGTGGGCCAGAGCTGACACTCTCTGGATTTGTGCTCACTGAAAAGACCCAGGGTCAGACCTGCCCTCCAAGTGCTGACGTTTTTAATCTTTCTTTCCAGATTAGCTCAGATGGGCCCCAGACGTTTCAGCAAGTGCATTCATTCATTCTTTCTTTCTTTTTCTTTTTTTTTTTTTTTGTAGAGAAAGATAGGCAGGAATGAAGGCAGGCAGGCAGCAACCTGGAAGGAAGAAGAGGATGAAGAAGCATTTTATTTAGTCTTTCATTTTGGTTGCTCCCCCTGACCTCTTCAGGAAATTTAATGCCAGGTCTTTGAACTGTGTGTGGACTGTCTCAGGCATGGACTTGACCCTGAGCCACCAGGATGCACCACATTCTTGAGGAAAGACCTAAAGTATCTGGGAAGCAGCAGGCCAGTCCTCTCTGCACTAGCCCAGGAGGAGGGACTGCTGTCCTGGAGACCGCAGAAGTTCAGCTTCAAAACCTACTTTTAAATGACTCACTGGTTGGTCTGATTTCTCTTTGACTTTTAGACACATGGTGTCCAGACTTCTACTTACCACTTATTGTTTTAGTTAAATAGTTTTTGTTTCTTGTTTATGTTTTTTGTTGCTGATTTTAGAAAAGAGTTTGTGAGTTTGTAATCAAGCCATGTCTTATCTCACCGACCACTACCAATTCCATCACCAACTCTACAGAGAATGCTCCATGCACAAGATGTGGAGCAGCTAGATTTGGGGGACACACTGCTGTGACCTGGAGGGGTCTCCCTAAGAGAGGGTCACCTTAGCAAGGCCTCTGGCTCCTTGGGGATTCAGGCAGCAACCAAATTGTAATTTGCATGCCTGACTGTCCTTGGTGCTGTAGGCGAATGTGGGTGTCCCCCAATCTTCCGTTGAAACCAAATCCCAGTGTGAGCCAATCAGGAGGTGACTAGGTCATTATAGTGGAGTGCTGAAAATGGACTGGCACTTTATAAAAGAGCCTCCGGAGAACTCCCCCTAGTAAGGACACCAGAAGATGGCTGTACCAGAGAAATGCTCTCAGCAGCCCCACCACACTGGCCCCCTGTTCTGGAACATCCAACCTCCAGAGCCCTGAGAAATACATTTCCACTGTTTATAAGCCCTGCAATTTATGCAACATTCTTAAAGCAGTCCAAATGACTGCAACACGTGGAGTGTGATTTTCTGTCTCCTTTCATTTGCAAATCCTTCCTCCCTCTTCCCACATTGGCTTCATCAGCTCCTCCTCCCTGAAATAATAACCCTTTACCATCAGGGCCTAAAATGAGAAAACCAAGACATTTTAAAAATGAAAAATAAACAGACCAGCAGAATAAAGGGAAAGGCAGGTAGAACATCAATTTCTACCCATGAGTGACCCAGTATTATTGGATTTCTCTTCTTTCTCATCCTGCACTGCCATTTCCACTCCTGCCAGGCAGGATCTTCTGTCAGACCTGGAGCCACGACAGACATGCCTCCCAGGCTGTTTGGGAGCTGCAGTGCCCAGGCTGCTGACCTCTCCCCACAGCAGCTTCTGCCTGATCCCTAGGCTTAGCCCCCTGCTCATAAGTGCCACCAGCCAGGGCTCCCAGGCTCCCACGGATGGGTGGGCTGGTGACACAAATCAAATTGTCATTCCTTTCATCCACCTGACCCTAGCAGTCACTCCCCCGAGACAGCCGCTTTCCAAGAGAGCTTTTCTATTTTGACAAAACCCATGAGGCAACTATTTTGTGAAGAGATTGAAACTAGCTCTCCCATCAAAAAGAAAACTTGGAAAAGGATGCTCTAAGCAGCGCTGCACCTGCACCAAATCCCAGGAGACTCAGAGTCCAGTCTTACTCCCACTCCAACCAGCGGGGCCACCTTGGGAAAATACCTTCCCCTGTCTGGCCTGGCTTCCCATCTGTGAAGTGAGAGTTAGTATCAGAGAGGGGAGCATGGAGGCCTGGGGTCTGGATTCAGTGGGCACCTGCATTTCGTTTGTTCTGAGCAGTGTGTTCTTTCTTTGCTTTCAAAGCCAGAATGTTAATGCCATGCGTTGAGGCACTGGGCCACCTGTCTCTCACTCTGTCTTGGCTTAAACTGAGTTTTACTCATTGATCTTACCTATTTGGTCCCTGGAGACATGTCACTGTGCCCATCCCTGAACTAAATGACTTTAACATTTATTCCTAGCTTGAATAGTTTAGGATTCTCTGATGCCAAGTCATCTGCAATTGAACAACAGCAACAAAAAAGGCAAGAGAAAGGAGCAATGATTAGATAGTTCAGGCATGTATGTGTTCCCCTCGATGCTAGCTTCAAGGGAAATAATGCCTTCCCATTTCGCATGCCCTCAAATCCCCATGGTGTAGGAACCTGTCTTCCGTAATGTATGTGATTCATGAAAGTAGATTCCACATGGGGTGATGGCCCAGCAAGGCAAGTGAGGGTCCCTAGCAGTTTCCACTGCAGAAAGGAGAGATTGGTGCGTGGTGGGTGGGCCGCAGTCCACACCTCTGCCTCTCTGTGCCACTTCCATAGTGTGACTTAGCAGCTTCTCCCATCAGGAGGTAGGGTGATTTCTGTATCCCTTGAATGCTTGAGGAACAGCTAAGCCATCTTGGCAGCCTGTAGTCTTACCTGATTTTTCCCTTTGCCAGGAGAAGAAAGGAGTTAGTGGCAATGTGATTTACTCAAAGTCTCAATCCCAGTTAGTGTAGAGGAGCTGGGACTCAGACCTTCCTGAGAGTCTCAACTAGTGGTGTCTGTCTTGAGATCTCTTTGCCTCACACAAGTTGAACAGAGACCCTGACCCTGACCAGTCAGGACCAGGAACATGGCGAATCCAAGGTGGAACAAGCCAGGTCTTCCCCTTCTCCCCTTTTCACCTGTTATTTTAATAGATTGATTCTGGGGTGTTTTTTTTAGAGCACATTTAGGTTCACAGCAAAGTTGAACAGAAGTTAGAGAGATTTCCTATATGTACCCTGCTCCCTCAAACACGATGTCCCCTGTACCGTCCATCCAGCCCATCAGTGGTCCATGTGTTAGAACTGAGAGTCCTGCGCAGACACATCAGGCTCACCCCAAGCCCAATTTTACCTTGGGATTTACTCTTCCTGTGCACTCTATAGGCTTAGTCCATTGTGTAATGATGTGTCTCCACTATCACCGTGTCAAATATAGTGCACCCTTCTTTATATGTAACATTGCAATGAAATCAAAATAAAAAGCCAGGTACCTCCACTCTACAAATAAAGCAAAATCTGGCTGGGGGAAGAACCAAATCATATGATGAGTGTAGTTCATTGCATCACTTGAGTTTAGTTTTCTCAGTAGGGAATGGGATCCTGCTCTCTGTTCTCTGCTACTTGAGCACGTTCTCAGTAATTGTTTCTGTCCTCTGCATATGACTGTGCTCTCAGAGTGCATTAATCCAGCTAAGACTGGGGAATAAGAGAAGCTTTTTAGGAAATTGCAAAGGCTGGCTAGTGAAGAGATGTGCATACAGCATTAATTAAGTGTTGTGAAGATGCGGTGTGTAGGTATGAAGAAGAATTGCACAGAATGTTGGGATAAGGTGACTAGGCATCTGCACATACCTGATGGGGTTGGCCAGCCTGACTTCATTAGAACTGGCTGTTCTCAGACTGCAGCCTGATGGACAATCCTTTTACCCTTCCAGAGCACTCACACAGAGCAGGGGCCCCCTCCAACACAGGGAGGTCAAGAGAAGAAATGAAGACGAGGTGGTCTCAGGTTGGAAGGCAATAGTGCCTTCTACAAAGTGTCTTGAGAATGACTTTTTTGATTATTTATTTCCAGTAAATGGACCTAAATTTAGCACTGGGCTGAGCACCGAGGAGAGGGCTGTCCCCCGCCCCTCATCAGAGATCCTTTCTGTCCAGATCACCTTCAGTTTCGCTCTGCCTTCAGGTTCAGGAGCGGCACCTCACTCTGCCTTGGGCTCCCTTCCCTGTGATTTGAAAGGTGCACGTTTTTAGAAGGAAGACTGTCTTTCTCATTTAAATCTGTCAATCCTTCCGGAGTCTGAAGTCTTTGCATTGAGGGGACATTGGTATGGCAGGTATAGGTGACCGACTCTCTTTGAGTCTTACATGTGATCACGAGAAACAGATGTTTTCAAAGCTCTCAAGCCGCGATTCCATCTTTCAAAGCCTCCAGTTAACTTCTGGAGTTTGCTTGGTCTAAATCTGGAAATTGGCATCAGTTTAGATGTGGCAATCTATTTCTTTAGCCAAATTTTGTCTCGCCTCTCAAAGCACCCACTGCCTTCTCTCCTGGTTCTGTTCCACCTCTCCCCCTTCCCGCCCAGAAAAGCAAACTGCTCTGGCTTCTGGGCAAACAGAAGCTCAAGAGAAATGTGGCTGGTGTTCACCCTCCACCAGCACATCTCTGGATGACAGATTTGCAGAGACTCTGCTCACTATGGCTGTCCTGGGGCCCATAAAGACTTTTAAAGGAGGGGATTATGGAGACAGAATGGCTCAGTCATTTCCACGAGAACCTCTGGACTCTGGAGAGGGTCTGTGTGTCTCAGGGTGGCAGGATTGTGGCTCTGGGTTGTGGCATGCAGGGCCCCAGCAGGACTGGTATCAGGGCAGGACTTTTGGCAGGGAGGTCTGAGGGGTTGGGGGAGGCCCTCAAGCAGTGAAATGGGAACTTTGTCTTTGGAGAGCACAGAGCCTTTCTAGATAGGTTGTCAGGACACAGCAGCAGGAAGAACCTTTTTTTTTTTTTTTTTTTTCATATTTCCTGACAGTCCCATCATTTTAATATAAATGTCAATTTTGCCCTGTTTTTAATAAACTTTAACATGGGGGCACAGGGGCAGTTGAACTGGCCCGAATCCAGTCTGTTGAGGAGACCCCAAGACAGTTGCCCCTTTGCCCTGAGTTAAAGATGGTCCTTGCTGGCACTGACTGCAGCAGTCAGAGGCTGCTACTGCTGTTTCCACCTGCCGTGAGGAAACAGGAGTCTCATTGGAAGAGGATTCTCCCTACCCTGCACAGACCTGTTTCTTTGAAGGGAGCAGAACACCGAAGCATGGTCGAACCAGGTTATCAGGTCGAGCTATGAGGATTATCTCTGGGACTGTGAGGCTTATTGGGCATTTCTGATACTAAAGTGGCTACAGTAGCATGTTTTTAGGCAGGAAATCTAGAGCAGGGCTTACAGGGGCGTCAGATTTGGTTTTCACTTAAGATGCCCAAATTCCTTGAACTGGCTCTGACTGTTTGTGTGAAGTCCCACTGGGCCACACAGTGTTTCTGTGGATCACTGATCGACATTGTTTAGTACTTCTTTTTGCTGGCCTGGCTGCTCTGCTCCTGCTCGGATTATTCCACCTCCTCCCCTCCCCTCAGTCACCCGTGTATAACCTCATCCCATTTTTGCCATCCCAGTGTCCAGTTTTTGTCTCAAGGAAATGTAGTCAACCTATACATAACCCATGAGTATCACGGGCAGCAATTATAAAAGAATTCAGAAAGGAAAATCATTTTTTTTCAGGAGGTTTGAGAGAGGTTTCAGAGAGAAAGTAGGATATGACTCGGAGTTTAAAGAATCAGCATTACATTAACTCCCAACATTATAAAAAATAATAATTTTAATATAAAAGTCTCCCAAAAGAAAGAAACCATGGCCCTATCATAGAATCAAAGTCACTACTTCTATGTTCCCCTTGTAATCTTGGACTCTGTATTTCAGAGTTATTATATGGTATGGAAATAATTATGTATTATGCTTTTTTCACATTTATCCCTTACATATGTTTGAATATATTTTGTGAATACTGTGATAGGTGTCCCCAAAACAATAATGTACATTAGAATGATCAGATTGTTGTCCTGTTTTGTTGTGCCCAGGACCTTATAGGTTAGCACTGAAAACTTGTTCCTGGTCACCTCCTCCTGCTAATCCTACTGAACCCAACTGCTGGTCATCCTGTAAGACGATCCTAGCCTCCTGTGGGTTGCCCTGTGTAGAGGCAGGACTACAGGCCTGTGCTGACATGAGCACTGATGTGCAGTGATGCTCAGGATCCGTTCTAAGAACTGCCCAGGGAAAGGATCCTGAGAGGAAGTGATTTTTCATGAAGTCCAAAGAGCAGTTGGGTAGCGGAAGACCCACCCTACATCTGTCACCTCTGGAAGCATGCCCACCGTGGGTAGTCAAATCACACTTTTCACCCTAAAACCAAAATCCTGTGAGAACGTGAGATGACCATGTGTCTGGATATGACAGGGGAGGGCTGTCTCTGAGATTCACCACTGGAACAGCAGGTGAGTTTGATTCTTCTGTAATGATTTTTGTTTTCTTTATTGAAAGAAATTTTGCAGTTTTCAATTGTACTTAGATAGAATGCTGACTTATGCATCATGACTTACAAAGATGATTTCATTTGTTTCTGATCCTTTTTTTCATGTTCCTGACAGGTCACGTATTGATTTTCTCTGAAAAATTTGAGACACTTTTTCTTTGCCTTTTGATGCTTAAGAAAGGGTGATTCTTAAAGGTGCCATTCCTGAAGACTCTTCCCCTTTGACCTCCCTTCTTATAGTCCATGCAGACCATCCCCATTTCTACTGACCTGTGGGCTTCAAATATGCTATTGCCATTGATTAGTTAAACTTTGATTTGCTTTGTGCTTTTAACTTGGGAAATATCCTACAAGAAGAGTTACTTTCTTGAAAATCAACTCAGGATTTTACTGGTGATGTTTTCAGACATTGCATGGGATCTCATGGGAGCTCCTAATTTTAAACGGTGTTCTGCTGGTATTCTCTCTCCACCCCACCCCTGTCTTATTCCATAAGAGCATTTTCTGTGTCAGTGCCTCCCTCCACTTCCGAGTAAGGTGCCAGCCCCTCAGCAGAAATGATGCCGTCAGCCCAATGGAAAGGTTGGAAGTACAAGTCATCCCTCCTCCCCAGAAATGTGACATTTAAGGGCTGTCATTATGCATTGTTTATTTCCAAATGAAGGACAGAAAGAAAGCAAGCATTCTTAGTTCAGGGGAGAGAAATGTTTTTGTCATCCAGGAATATTTCATGAAGAAAGAGACTTAATCTGGGTTTTGAAAACCAGGAAGGGTGACATAGAAAGGGCTACTTCCCTTGTCAGCACACTGGAGTATAATAAACCTGTGGTAGCTTCCTTTGCAAAAGTCTTTCACATACCACTTCACTTCCCATTCAGCGTCTGCCCCATTAAAAGAGACCTTGAGACTGTTCTGCTCACAGGCAACTGCTCACCTGGAAGAGGTTAAGATTAGGAACCTGGGGAGGAAGATTTGCTTCTCCATCTCTGCCTGAGCTCTGGAGCTGTGGCCTTCAAACCCTGCCTCTCCTAAGGAAGGAGTGTTATGTAAACTGGGGTGGGGGCACAGCAATGGTGGGACAGCAGGAAGAGCCCAGGGCGCTGCGGGATGAAGAAGTCACCCTCTGACACCTGGTCAGATCACAGAGCTGCTAGCAAAATACCGTCCAGGCACAAGTACAGCTTTACTGCTGCATAAAATATAAAATCATTTGGAAGAATGTGCCGCATTTTTTCCAAATTAAATTTTCATTGATGCCTAAGACTTCCAAAGACATTCATTTTGTGAAGGCTTAAAATAAAATTTCATTTGAGCCAAATAAATAATAATAAAAAAATAGATGCAAGTTTAATGTCAAACAAGATGTACAGTATGTAATTAAACTCATCTTTATCAGTTCCAGCATTCATTAATGGATTCACAGCCTGAGGAACTATGAAGTTCTTTAAGAGGCAATCAATAATCCATTACAATCGTGACACAACTCCGAACTTAATTACCAGCAACAGAATGGCTGTGGCCCTTGAATGAGAGCAGCCTGAGAGAAGGGAGCAAAGGGATGCAGGGTTCTGTCAGCAGTGCCTCATATTCCACCAAGCCTCTACCTTAATGTTTCCTCTGTGATTCTGTCCAGGAAGATGCTAATTATAGCTGCTCATTAGACCTTCCCGTTCTTTCTAACCTTGAACTCTAGGTTTGTTCTTTCTGGAAACTTTGCTTTTCAAGTGCTCTGAAGAGTGAACCATTTAATTTTATGGTATTTCACAAGATTTCCAGGGAGGAGTTCTCATTTCCAGCATCCTTGTGAATTGCTTTCACTATTCTTTCTTGTAATGTTCTTTAATTTGCTCTGATGGAACCCTGTACCCAACAGGCATTTTCCCTGGGTTCTTTGGAATATCTTTGTCATTGAACACCCTACAATGACTTTGCCATGCACCTGCCAGAACAGACTTAAAGAACCAACTTTCATGCATGCTACTGTCTCATGTTACTGTTACCTACTTTCTTCCTTGAAGCGTAGATGCAAACCTGAGACAGAATTTGATGGAAGTTGTTTCTCTCAGAGACAAAAGGAACACCATTGGGGCTCGGGGATGAAAACCAGTTAAGGAGTAAGGAAGGGTATTCAAGTCAGATTTATTCTGGACCATTTGCGTTAGTCCTGCTGGGGACCTTGGGGCTGGGGTAGAGCTCTGCTACCCAACAGGTGGAAGAGTTGGGACTTCTCTCCATCCCTGTCAGTGTTGGTGGAGGAATGCTCCAATGGCACATTAATGCCCTGGCGCTGCAGGTCTGCATGGAGGTGGCAAAGTGTGCCATGAGCCCAGAGAATACCCTCAGCACCGGCAGTCGAAAGTCAGGCAGCACACACTGGTGTGGAGAGGGCAGGGGCACAAAGAAAGCTTCTGTTCTCTCTGCCATGGCCAGGGCTTCCGCCCACCCCATCCTGAGCACTTCACATTTGCAGGGCCTTGACTAGAGCCTCACCTTCCTGGCTGTGCTTGTTCCACAGCAGACATTTTAGAATGAACATGAGCAGCCGGACAAATGGATTTGGGGGATAGCAGTGCAGACACAGCCGGAAAGATCTTGATAAGCGAGGACATTAAATATCTCAAGTTGAGTAGGGGTAGAGAGGAGGGGCTCATGATTCTCCGGGTGGCTCCCACCAGGGACAGAGATGAATCGCACAAATAGATCTTTTGCCATCTTCTAGGGGGCTCCCAAAGGGTCAGAATCAGGGAATGGCCTAGAGTCAGACAGGGGAAGGATGGCAAGACTGGGAGAGGTGTATTTGTGCCCGTGTCCATGCATGCACACACACGCGTGATCCAGGGCTGTGAGATACGTAAATACATGCTGGGGCATGGGCCCTGAGGTTCAAGCCAGGAAGATTCATCTGAACCCTGATGCAACCCACCGTTCCCCCACCTCTTCCTTGTCTTAAAACATGACTCTTCAGGTTTATTTTCAAAACCAGACCCTTTCTCTAAAGACCAAAAGACTCTAATAAGTAATATTTTAATGAAGAAACAGGACTTCTTAAGGAATTCAGCTGAGTATCTTGGACATAACCCACGAGACTTTTCTGTGATCTCGGGTTTTTCTTCAAGAGTGTTATTTTGGGTAGCAACATCAGCATGTGTGAGGTTAGAGTTCCAGGTTGGGTTAAGAGTGAGAAAAGTCAGACATAGCTGTTCAGCTTGAATTGTTCAGGTATCTCTTTGGGCCTGTTCAGGTGTCCACCAGAGCTTGTGGGAGCAACCTCCGCGTTTACATGCTTACTTGGTGATGCAGATGTAGATGTGAATAGATTACTTTGTGTCAGTACATGCGGATACAACCTCGTGGGACATATTGGGATCTGAATGTTTGTTCTAATTGAGCTCTCATTCAAAGTCTTTATTTTCCATTCATTTTCTACTTCTCAGGGACCATTAGTGTACCTTAAAATGATTTTATGTGCAATAGGCTGGTGGATGCTAATTAGAAAATCTTTGCCTTTGGAGTCTTTTGGAATCTCTTAGGATATTAACATAATTGGCTATTTCTGGTTTCTGAAATCTCACACACTTGATGAAGGACACATTCATCTTGCGTTGATCTTTTCTTAGTTCCATATTGCCCTCTTCTTTGCCCCAAATGGGTGTTCAATAAGTTTTGGTTGCAATAAATGTATCTTCTAAACTTTTCAAAGTCAGTCCTTCAGTGCTTTGTCTGGAGTATTTTGACTAGGGTGCTAGTTAAGAGTATTTCTTGACTCTTTCAAAACAGTCCAAGTGTTTATTCACCTGTCCCTTTCAGCTGCAATGACCTACGAGCCCCACCCAGGCTTGACTTACTCAGTCCCTAAGAGAGTGGGTGGTGTATTAGTCCAGACCAAGGCAAGGCTTTCACATCAGACTTGTTGCTTTGGATTTGGAACCTGTTTGACCAAAGGGTACATGTCTATTAAGTCTCAGCATGCTCTTCCTGTGGTAACCAGGACATATGCATGTGACTTTGCCTTGATTTCCTGCCTTAATTACCACTTAGTTCCTTACTGGAATTGCCACTTGCTTAGGGCCCACCTTACTTTGCTGAGTCCTTGATGTGTTGCTTACATCATGCTGGCTCCTTTTCCAAGGAGCTGAATCATGCACAGATAGCTCATGACCACAGTCTGTTGTTCTCCTATGAATGTGTCTGTCACCCAGAGCTCTTTGTTCACCACACACCTGATCTGAAGAATTTGATGCCTCTTAGACCTATGACATGTCTCATGCTAATTATATTTAATCACCTCAGTTTTCTACTTAGTCATTCAGTTATGTACCCACCCAATTATTTATTCTTTGATAACTTTCCCCTACTGGGGCCACTCCTCTGCTCAGGCACAATTTCAAGAGGCTCTGAACTTTAGCTTGCCAAAGCAGGAGCCCTGGTTGATTTTCCTCATCCCTGACTTTCACTCAGTGCAGTTTCTCTGACTCCTCAGCCCAGTCACAGAAGTCGCTGTGGTCTTGTTTCCATACTCACCCAAGTTGTAACAAAAGTTCATCTCACTTTGGTCTTTACAAATTCCATCTGCCCTGTAAAGTGCGTTATACAGTGTTTTTTAAATTGTTTATTTTTTATAGTTTATATGGCAGGTGGGTTAAGAATTGAGTTTTCTATCCTCAGATGTTAACTAGCTACTAACTACATGTCCGTCATGGGATTCAGGGAACAAGGCAGACCAGAGCCCCTACTCTCAGGAAGCTTGTAATCTAGCAAGGGGAACATTCATTTAACTAGGACAAGCAATCAATCCCTCATTATTTGCAGATTCTGTGTTTACAAATTTACCTACTCACTAAAATTTATTTGTAACCCCCAAATCAATACAGTACTTTCAGGGTCATTTGTCCACATGCACAGAGCAGCAAAGAATTCAAGTTGTCCTGTTCCTGTTCCCATTGAGGTTGAACAATGTACTATGCTTTGTTTCACTTCTACACTGTTAACAAATCCTTCTCGTGGTGTCCCACATTTACTGTTTATGTTTACAATGGCCCCCCATGTGTTGCTGAGTGCTTTCTACAAGAAGACGCAGATACTACTCAAGAGAAAATTTGGATCAGTCAGCCTGATTCTATCCTGATTATACTGCTGTTGGTCCTGGTTTTGATGCTAGCAAATCAATAACATATTTAAATAAGGCTTCTTTAGACAGATACACAGGACAAGCTATGTATCAAGCAGTTGACAAAGACCTGCAGAACCTCACCCAGGTCCCCTGCAGTAGTGTCCTGCTTCTGTGGACTGAGGGCTCATGTGAAATCATAACTGTGACTAAGTGCCAGAGTCCACTGGAGTTTAGCAAACCATTCAAGTTGCTTATCTGAGAGGTACTATAGATAAACAGCTCTCGCACTAGGTAAGGACATGACAGAGGGGCCTGATGTCATCTGAGGAGGGAAGCTCTTAGCCCAGCATGAAAGACACACAGGGATTAGTGTCCCAATGGGGAGGAAGGGTGGTTCAGATGGGGAGAACAGCATGTGCAAGGAAGGCCCTGGTGTAGGAAAGAGTGTGAGGGCCCATGGGAGAGGATGATTGTGTGGGACAGTGTGGTAGAAGGTAAAGCCCTACACTGGGATGGGGACAGTCTAGGCAGGACCTGGTAGACCATTTAAGGATTGGAACTTTACTAAACAGCAATGAAATTAGACTGATGGGTTTGAACTGGAGGACTGATGGTTCTTTCTGCTCTAGGAAGAATGAGTTAAAGACAGACAATGTGGAGATGGGGTGACTCTTATAAGTCTATTTCAAGAGTCTAGACTGGGATGATGATGACTCGAACTAGGCTGTAACAGTGGACATAGATTCATAAACAATGTCAGAGGAGAGGCAGCTACGTTCTGTGACGAGGGGACAGGGAGGACAAGGGTGAAGGAGGATAATCATAGTCGAAACATTTGGGTAGAAGGTGGTATCATCTAATAGAAAGGGTCTCTGGGGAAGATATAATTAGAGGGGATGTAGTTAAATTCGTTGCCTGAAGGCTGCCGAATAATACCTCCCACCTCCCATGTCCATTTGGTGTGTGACCCTACCGCTTTCATAAAATGCAGGATTGATTCCACTCCCTTGAATCCGGGCTGGACTTGTGATGGCCTACTGTATTTTTAGGACACAGATAACGAAATGCTGCAGAGCTTTAGAGACTAGCCCTTAAGAGAACTTCTTGCTTCTTCCTCTGTCCCTGGGAGAGCTTCTTTTAGGGGTCCCATGACTATCTGTGAGGAAGTGATGCCCCAGTGGTCCAGTGGCTGATCACCCTACAAACGACTTCCAGCCTGGCAGCACCCTAGTTAACCTCCCTGGAGCAAAAGAACCATCCAGATAACTTACAGAATAATGAAGACAGGATTCTGTTTAAACCGTTCAGTTTTGGAGCAATTTATTATATAATAATAGCCAAAACAGAGAGAGATAGGGATTCCATTTTGGACCTGTACCTGAGATGCCATGGAACACTCGAGTGAAGGTGACTATTATGGATTTGGTTATACCTTTCAGAAGCTGAAATGTGAGATATGGGCAAAATATATAATAAACTGAGGAGTTGCTAGCATATACACTTATTTTGAACCATGAAAATTGATTTTAAAAACTGGTGAGCACATAAAGTGAAAAAAACAAAAAGCGAGGTATACTTAAGACAGACTTTGAAGAATCTTGATGTTTAATAGTTATGTTCTGAGTAAGTGCCCTTAACAGAGATTAATGGGGGTGGGGCAGCAGTCAGAGAGATCACCTTGGTTTCATAGAAGCCAAGAGAAGAGTCTACTTCTAATAAGAGTATGTGCTCAATGGTAGCAAAGGCTAATGACAATTTATAGAAGATGAGTTCGAGAACTATTCCTTACTGATTTAAAAGCAAAGTAGTCATTGATGAATCATCTAAATAAATTTCCAGAAAACTGTGATTGACTTCTTACAGTACTGAGAATATTTTTTTTTAATTTTAATAATTTAAGTTATAATAGCTGGCATTGCACATGTAAGTGTATATACAAGACACTGTGATGGATTCTTCATATATGCTATATCATCTCAAGTTAACTCTTAACCATATTTGATTTTTAAAACACCTAAAGCTTAAGGAAATTTGGTGCTATCCCTAAAGTTACTCAGCAAGAGGTGGCCACATGTGCCTCCTTCCCATCTCCACCCTCTTCCCGTCTATTTTACTGCCTACCTATGTATTGAAGGAAAGGAAGCCATAGGAGTGAGCTTGATACACAGTGTCCATATTGAGTTAGAACAGTAATTATTACTAGGCTAACGTTAATTATTTTAGGTGAGAAAATGGTCATTTCTTTTTTATTTTTTAGATCCCATGTCTTTTAGACATATAAATTATACAATTTAGTGGTAAAATTTAGAATCTTGCATATGCTTCAGAATAACATGGTTAAAAGGGGAAGTAGATTGGTATGAATGAAATTAAGGTGACTGTGAGTTGATACTTAATATTGATTGTGTGATGTGCAAGAAGGACTCATTATACCATATTCTCTACTTTTCCATCATTTGAAATTTTCCATAATAACAACTTTAAAAAAAGTATCTCCGTGAGGTCTTGAGTTCTTCCTAGTTAATAAAGTGCATGGACTTTGGAAAACCTGTTTTGGCTTCTTGGGACTTGATTTTTAGTGGTTTTCTCTAGAGTAGCGAATAGCTAGAGGTTAAATGACATTGAACATCAAGGAATTATTTATCAAGTACTCTATAAAATATGCAAAAGAGAAAAAATTAGCCCTCAAATTTCAGTTTACTGAGGACTCACTAAATGTGACATTCATCATCATGCTACAGGCATAGTAGCATTTGTAGCACTTGTGAGATGACAATTAATTAGCCGTGTGGCTTTATCAACAACGCGCTGTCTCTCATTGCTGTGGCCATTCCTTGTTTAACACAAAATTGGAATCTCTGAAATACATCCAAAATCTTTCTGGATTTGGTATAGCAGACTCTGTAGACATTTACCCTGGAGACATGGTAATTTTGCAACTTTTAAATATTCAACACAACTCTAATTATAAATTGTTCTCTTTCAAAAGTGATAGCCAGACTCCTGGCACCAGCCCTTCTTGTTACATGGGAAACGATGACAGCATCTGACTGATGAGATGTGTTAGATTTTCTCATTTTTCTTCATTAGAATTTTCTCTGCATTATCCTGCTTTTAACTTATCAGCTCATTCCTGACAATAGTTAATGTGGTTGGGAATAGTTAAGTTTTGCATTTCATCTTGAGAAACAGCCCAGCCACTCTGTCTGGGAACTTTGTGTGGGCAGAGGAAGAAACTTTTCCAACACTTTTCCATTTTTCTGTTCTCTGTGGGCTGGTCAGGATCTGAAAGCGACAACGGAAAAGAAGCCTGCTTTGTGCTCAGAGGAGTGGAGAGCTGGCTCAGAGCAGCATTGCAGGGTGGGCAGAGCAGTAAGGCAGAGTGACCATGTGGGGCCATGAATCAGTAGCTGCCAGGGCAGCAGAGCTGACCCTGGACATCTGGTCATGACTCACTGGTTATTTATTGCACACCTGCTGTGAGCACAGCCCTGCAGGGCCACTGTTGGGGATAAAAGACTGCAAGACCTCCTCCCTGCCCTCTGTTCCAGTGGAGGCAGACCAGCTACCATTGAACAGCCTCCTTGAAGGCAAAGACTCAGTTTCTCTGGCTCACCCGTTCCCCATTGCCTGGCGCTGGCATGACACACAGTAGTCATCTTGAAGAAGTGATTTTCTAAGGAGTTTATGGATTCACGAAAAGGCATGGAGTTACTTACAAAATGCCAGTATAACCCACTTGAAACGAAATGTGTAAATGCCGATTGGATATCCATAGAATGTAGGCATGATCAGAACAAAGGGAGGCTCTGCAGGAAGATGTCAGGCTTCAGGAAAACCCACTCAGGGTCCCATCTCCTCATCCCGAGCTGGGGTACATTACGATGAACTATTTCGGGGGTCAACAACCCAGATCTCTCTTACAGAATATTCAAGGTAGCAGAACTCCCGAGACCCTTCCCTTAGGTAGGCAAAGGGTATATGGTCACTATGAGAAGTGAGAGGCTGCAGCTCCTCGCTACTGCCCAGGATCTGTTGGGTGAGCTCCCAGAAGACCCGAGAGAGGAGATGGCAGCTTCGCCGCAGACCCAGGTGAGCCAGAGGCAGGAGGTTTTGATGAAGCTTTCTGACTTTGTCTTGTGGCTGATCCTGAGCCTTGTGAGGAGAGAATGCCATTGTTAAGGACTGAATTCTGTTCCCCCTGCCCAATTCCTGTGCTGAAACCCCAGGCCCCAGTGTGACTGCACTTGGAAACAGAGCATTTTAGAGGTAATGAAGACAATATGAGATCCTCAGGCTTTGACCCTAATCCAATAGGACTGTTGTCCACATAAGAAGAGGAAGAGGTACCAGGGGTCACATGCATTGAGGAAAGGCCCTGTGAAGACACAGCAAGAAGATGGCCATCTGCAACCCCAAGACAGAGTCCTCTCTGGAAAACAGCCTCCTGCCACCTTCATCGTGGACTTCCAGCCTCCAGAATTGTGAGAAATGCAGAAATGAGCCTTCGAGTCTGTAGCATCCTACTACAGCAGCCCTGGCAGATGTACCCATGCATCTAAAAGTAAATAAAACATCTTCCATTATCAATGAGCTGCAGTTCCATTGAGGAAAAAGTGCGGGTGTGTATGGAGCAGAGCAAGTCTGCTGCTTTGCTGAGTAGCATCACAGTAAATTAATAAAAATAAGAGGGATTTTAATGGTCAGACGACTCTGTGATCACATAAACTGTATGTGAGATCCTTGTTATGGGTTGAATCCTCCTTCTCCAAATCCTAACCCAGCACCTGACAATGTGACCATATTTGGAAACAGAGTAAAAAAGCAATCAAGTTAAAATGCAGTCACCACTGAGAGTCCCAATCACCCATGATTGGTCCTTGTATAAAGAGGGAATTTGGACATAGAGACAGAGGTGTTTGGAAGGAAGACAGTGTGAAGACACGCAGGAGGGAGAGCCATGTGACAGGGAATGCATCTGCCAGCCAAAGAGCAGCACCGAGAGTGAGCGGCACACAGCAGAGGCTGGAAGAGGAACCATGGGTGCCACCCTAGGAGAGGAGACAGCCAGTCCTAGAGATCAATGAAGGGCGGTTGAATGGGCAGTTTCCCAGACCCTCACCCATGAATAATGATTTAGAAATCCTCGTGCAGCTTATACAGGCTTCCTCACATGGACTGGACACCTCCACTGAAGTAGTGAAGTGTCTCCACTGGAAAGAAAATAGTGATCACCATTGAAAACCCTTGCCATTGTACTTGAGTATTTTTGTGATGCACATTCAGTCTGTAGCGTGACTTCCTAGAAAGAAGATACTGTTATTATCTCATTTTACAGCTCAGGACCAGGGTCAGAGAAATTAAATGATTTGCCTGACTTGCCCTTGATCACACAGCCAATCAAAACAAGGTTTCCTAGAGTTAAGTACCGAAAGGTGAGAGGCTGCGGGTAAGATGAGAGTTAGCAGTACTTCTGAGCTGGGAGAGTCAACACAATTATTTGCACTGGAGAGATTTTTAGGCATGCTTAATGGAGATAGAAAGTGTGGCTGGGGAGTACGGAGCCTAACACAGCAGGGCTGGTATGGGAAAAAGTACACGGTGGCCCTTTAGTCTTATATGAGGTCAATTTTTCACATCCTTAGGTTTTCCTGCTTCCAGGAAGAGATTAAGAACAGATGAGTATCAGCAGAAGTGGACCTAAGTCCGTCTAGTGTGCCCTGCCCCTGGTGAAGTTTTCCATCCTCTTCTTGTTCTCTATCTCTGAATCTCTTGGGATTCCATATGGTATGGGAACTAAGGGGAAGACTAATCATTTGTATTATAAAGAAAATCCATGCGTCCCTTCTGAGAGCTACATAGAAGAATCTAAGTAAATAATGAGCATTTCCTCCAGAGCTCATCAGTATTTTACAGTATATGACAACTAGAAATAAGATCCATTGGTTTTTAAACTTCCATTCCTTAAACACTCTGCTGTAGTGAAAATGAATAATAACAATCTAACCAGAAAAACAAAACAAGAATAGCAATCAATGTGGACAGACTGATGGGAAGACCAGCCCGCTTACTGAACTTTTAAATTGTGTAGTCCTTAACAAGAAATGTCACTTCATTGCCAAAATCTGCAGCCAAATATGGGCCAATTCTGTGAGGCCAACTACAAACCTAAGGCCTTCAGGAGAGTCGGTCAGAGCAGCTGTCGGAAACCACTCAGGAGAGGGTGCAGAAGAGAGTGGAAAAGCTCCCCTTTGTGGCTGGAAGGTATGTATTTGGTTCTGCCTCTGTGTGGCTTGGAGAGTATTCACCCACCAAGGCTTTGCAGTTATATATGAAACGAAGGGGTTTCATTAACAACTGGAAGTTTCTCATAAGTCCTAAGTGCCACCTTATCACATACAGACGTCTGCGCATTTTAAGTGCCAAAGGGGTCAATGTCCTACCAATTTCCTTTGATTTCTTTTTCTCATCCAGCTAGTATGGATGGCAGCAACAAGAAGGAACCCAGAAAAAGAAATTTTTTTGGCCAAAGCTCATGCCCTAAAGGGCTCTCCAATTCTGGCCACACGGGTGGATTAGGTTATATGATTTTTTGCAAAGGAAAGGCAGGAAAGTGTGTGGGTGTCTGACGTATGTAGACTTCTAGGGGCAGAGGTTCAAAGATGAGAGGACCATGCCTTCTTTCAGTCCTAATTGAGTTTGAACTAGAGCAGGGATTTAATGTGTCCTTCTACTTGACCCCTGTCTCTCCTTGCCTCCACTTTGGCTGGCTGCTTCCCATCTTTCTTCACATGCACCTTCCAGAGTCCAGACAGTTCAACCACCATGCTTTTCCAATCCATCGTTGTAACTTCCATTGTCTCTGCAAGATGGGCCAGTGATGCATCTCTGGTGATTCAGCAGTTTCCTAAAAAGAAGCACAACAGAGCCTTATGCCCACTTCAGTTTAACAGTTTTGTGAAACAGCCAGACACTAGGTGACAAAAATGGCCTCTTTGTTCCTTAAGATGGGAAATAATCTTCTTTATTCTCATGGAGACTTTTTTCTGTTTCTTAGGGAAAACCCTATTTTGTCAGTCTAAGGGTTTGTTTTTGTTTTTGTTTTGTTTCTTTATATTCCACATATGAGTGAAATTATATGGTATTTGTCTTTCTCCTTCTGACTCATTTCACTTAGCATAATCCCCTCAGGATCCATCCATGTTATCACAAATGAGAGGATTTCATCTTTGTTTTAAAATATCTGAGTAGCATTCCATTGTGTGTACCTATCTAGATAGGTAGAGAGATAGATAGTTTCATCTTCTTTATCCAATAATCTACCTATTGGCCACTTACATTGTTTCCATTCTTGCCTGTTGTGCTGAAATGAACATAGGGGCAGATATATTTTCAGATTAGAGTTTTCATATTCTCTGGATAAATACTTAGAAGAGAAATTGCTGAATCAAATGGTAGTTCTAGCTTTTATTTATTGGTAAATGACTATGTAAAGAGCCGTAGCTCTTTACAGTTTTACCAGTACACAAGCATAACAGACTGCTTGTATTACCAAAAACTGTAGAATATTTGTTAAAATATTGCAATCTCCTGGATTTCACATTACATCTATGTTATAAAGCAGACAGTGAAACTTTTTTTTTTTGAAAAAGAGTAGTGTTTCTCCTGGTTCATCTGTCCATGGAGAGGTCCTGTCCCCGTGCTCTTCCTCCTTACTGTTCTTCTCCATGTCAGGAGGAATAAGTAAGCACTTTGCTCAGAAATGCGGCCATTCATTGAGCTACGTTTTCCAGGGCACAGGATGTGTAAATTAAAAAGAGCCTCACACCTTCTGTTTCTGTATGTGTTGAGTCACACGACATTTAGGGCAGGTCCTCATCTTCCATTGGGTTAACTGGTTGGATGGACCCTAACGTGCAGGTTTTTTAGGGAAATACGGGATCTCACTGACCTCAAAGCCAAGCTGCAATCTCTGAGACCACTTCCTGGGACCCATATTCAACGGTCACTTACACAGTCCTGGGAAAGCTAACTTTGGTTCCTTTCACCCATCAGTTAGGGCCCTGGCAGGGAGGAGGGTGAGTCTTGGCCACCACTTCCAGCGTTGTTGTGTGTCAGTGTCGTCGACAAGAGCTTGCAAACTCTTGAGTCTTCATCTGATTCAATCTGCCTTTCAGACAGCCGCTCTATCCCAGCTTCCCAGACGCGTCTGTGCGTGTGTATGTATGCATATATTTGAAAGTAATCCTGTTTTAACTAGCATAGCTGTTACTTTTATGTGTTATTATAAAACAGTACTTCAGCTGTCAGCATGCTGTTCTCCTTCCATATGTTCCCTTGTGTCTTCTGACACCTCGCTTCCCAGGACCCAGGGGGAGCAGGGACAGCCAGGGCTTGCCTGTAGCTTAGCCTCTGAGTCCCTTGAAATCTGAGCAGCTCTGCCTCTTTCCTCCCCTTTGCTGAGTCAGGAGATGTGCCTAGAGCTTCACCACTTAGTGCTTTTGGGCAGAAAGCCTAGTTCCCGAACCCCAGGCTCATAACCCAATGCTGAAACTGCTGCTGCTGCCATTTTATTGTAGCAGATGGGAAGATAGTCAGTGTTTTGGAATTTTATATCATCTATGGGTGAATCCATCATGTTCCTTTGGGCTTGTAAAAATTGCTTGCATTTTTATAGTGCTTTGTAGTGTTTTCAAATTTATTATCTCCACTGAGCTTCCAACTTTAAACACTTATCCCAAACTTGTTATCTATATACCAATTAGAAGGGTGAGAATTTGCTGGTCAAGAGTTATTATTTGAGCACTTAATGAATGCTGGGCATTAGAAATTTGAGAGTGGGTTTATTATTATTGTTTGGATATTGTTGTTATTCACTTATTCATTATTTGCTTATTTATTTATTTATTTATTTATTTATTTATTTATTTATTTATTTATATTTAGTCCCATTTTATAGATGAGGACACACCGGCTGAAAAAATTAAGTTATTTACCCTAGATCATTCAGATAGTATGATGAATAGAGTGAAATTTCAAATATAGGGTTTTTTTTTTCTTTTCAGCTTCAGTATAGTCTTTTCTTCTAATTTGTTCCTCAGTTAAGGTCTTCCAACCTAACACTTGTCCTTAAAAGATTTTTTTTTTTCTTTCTGATTTAGTACAAAGGCTAACAGAATAAACAACTGTTTACTGGGTATAGATACCTCCTGGGTATTCATGTTTAATACTAGTTTAGTGTTAGACACTAGAAGGAATGTCCTGAAAAATATGTCGATTTAGAGAATTCAAGGTAAAGACTTACACGAGTCAGGAAGGCGCCTCTAGAGGAGAAGACAGCTATTAGAATGACCCCCCACTGTTGGGTAGATGGTCGCATGTTTTCTGAACTGGCAGTGACACTCACTGGGTCTGTTGAAAATGAGGCTTTATTTTAAAAATATTGTTTCTATCATAAAACAGGTGTTAACTTATGTAAATATTAACTAGAGCCAAGAAATTATCAATAATTACTAGAAAGGATCTGACCATTACTAGGATACCAATAACACTTTGAAATAAATTGAGGTATGAAATAAATATTTTAAAAATCACCTTACCTATGTACCAGTGATAATATGTTAGATGATCTATTAAAGTATGAAATATTCAAAATAGCTAGAAATATACTAAAGACCTAGGAATAAGTTTTAAAATGTAATGTTCCTAGAAGAAAAAGACAAAAAGAAACTTAACCAAGGAATCAAATAATGAAATTTAACACCTGGATAGGAAAACTGAGTATTTTAAGTACTTTAATTTCTCATAGAGAAATATACAGGCTAAATGCAATTTCATTTAAAATCTCTAAACTGCATTCTCTAGATTTTGCTATAGTTATTCTGAAGTGTGTTTGGAGGAAAAAATGTAATAAGTGGAGAAAATTTTGAACAGGAAAAGTAGTGAATGGGGAAACATATTCCTAGATATTAAAATATATCAAAAAGGTCCTATAAGGAACATAAGATGCTACTACCTCAGGATTGAACAGATCATATAAAAATCAACTTTGGTATAATAAATTTATAATAAATAAATTTGTAATCTCCTAATAATAAAATGATAATATTTATTGTTAACACACTCAAGATGTAATCACTAAAATGAGTGTAGGAAATGTGGAAAGACACAGGACAAACTATTACCTGCTTTTACTGATAGATAGGAGGGAGGGTGAGTCAGCATGATTGGCCTAGAGGGAATCAAATAGCAAACACAAGTTTTAAAACTATTCATGAACTTTTGAACCAATAATTGGACTTCTTGAAAGCCAATGAAACTGAGATATAGATAGATAGATAGATAGATAAACAATATCTAGAAGTATGGTTATTGCATTTTTCGTTTATTTATTTTTGGTGGTAATATTTATTGTTTCTTTTGTTCATAATGCTATATCCATTTATATTGAAGTTGCATCTCAATCTGTATTTCACACCACACCCACCACCAGAAGTCCAGTGTCCTTACCACCACCTTTCTCCCTCTTACCTTCCCTCCGCCCTCCTACCCGGTTATCTTGTGTCCTATGAGTTTTTGCTAGAGTTTATCTGTTTGCTTCATTTCATTATATTATACAATATATTACACATACACATATATTACCCATTATATATGTTACGAGTGAAACAATCATGTATTTATTTCAGACTTATTTTGTGATCCCATCCAGTTCTATCCAGATTGTTGAAAGAGTACAATTTTGACTTTTTTAGTAGCTGCATAGAATTGCATTGCGTATATAGACCACAGCTCTTTATCCAGTCATCTGTTGATGGGCGTTTAGGTTGTTTCCATGTCTTAGCTATTGTGAACTGTGCTGCTGTGAACATAAAGGTGCAGATTTTTTTTTCTGATTAGAGATTTTTGTATCCTCTGGGTATATGACCAAGGGTGGAATTGCTGGATCAAATAGTAGATGCATCTTTATTTGCTTGAGGACTCTCCATACTGTTTTCCAAAGAGGCTGTATCAACTTGCATTCCCACCAACAGAGTAGAAAGGGTTCCTTTTTCTCCATATCCCCTCTAACACCTGCTATTTCCAGTCTTTTTGATATAGGCCATTCTCACTAGTGTGAGGTGGTATCTCATTGTAGTTTTTATTTGCATTTTCTGATGAGTGATGTAGAACATTTTTTTAGGAATCTATATGCCATCAGTGTGTCTTTTTTAGATAGGTGTTTATTAAGTTCTTTTGCCCATTTTCTGAGTAGATCATTTGCTTTTTTATTGTTGAGGTGTGTGAATTTTTTATATATTTAGGAGATTAAGCTATTATATGATGTGTTTTTGTGTGTTGTATGAATATCTTCTCCCATTACTGTGGGTTGTCTTTTTGTTTTATTGGTGGCTTCTTTTGCTGTTCAGAAGCTATTGAGTTTGGTGTAGTCCCAATTATTTAGTTTTATTTTGACATCTTTTGCCATAGCAGTTCCTTCCCCAAAGATTTCTTTCAGGTTGAGGTCATGGAGTGTTTTCCCCACATTTTCTTGTAAGTATTTTATGGTTTGAAGTTTCATGTTCAGGTCTTTGATCCATTTTGAGGTAATTTTTGTGTTTGTGATAATGAGTAATATATTTCCTTTTTCTTATTTTTCTTCTTATTTTTTTTTGACAGATGTCTTTCCAGTTTTTCCAATTCCAATTGTTAAAGAAATTTTCTTGTTCCATTGTATGCTCTTGGCAACTTTGTCATAGATTAACTCTTCATATAGATTTAGCTTTGTTTCTCAGCTCTCAATTTGAGTCCACTGATCAGTGTATCTGTTTTAGTTCCAGTACCATCCAGTTTTGATGATGATTGCTCTGTAGTATAGTTTGAGATCAGGGATTGTGATTCCTGTTCTTTCATCTTAAGATAGCTTTGGCTATTCAAGGCCTTTTGTGATTCCATACAAACTTCAGTATTGAATGGTCCCTTTACTTGAAAAATATCCCTAGGATTTTGATGATAATTCCACTAAACCTATATATTGCTTTGGGTAGAATAGTCATTTTTGCTATGTTAATTTTCCCAATCCATGAACAGGGAAAGCTTTTCTATCTCTTGTGTTTTCTGTTTTTTCATAAGATCCTATAGTTTTCATTGTAGAAGTCTTTTACCTCCTTTGTTAATTTTATTCCCAGGTATTTGATGTTGGTGCTATTGTGAACGAGGTTTTTTCTTTTTCTTCGACTTTATTGTTTAAAGGAAAGCTACTGGTTTTGTGCATCGATTTTATATACTGCCACTCTGATATAATCTTTTATAGTCCCTAGTAGTTTTTTCATGGAGTCTTTAGAATTTTCTAGGAGTAATATCATCAGCTGCAAATAATGATGGTTTATTTCTTTTCTTTCTAATATGAATTCCTTTAATGTGCTTTTTTTGTATTATTTTTCTCAAGTCTTCCAGAACTATGTTGAATAATAGTGGTAATATTGGGCAACCTTGTCCTGTTCTAGATCATAGGGGAAAAGCACTCAGATTTTCACCATTGATTATAACATTGGCTGTGGGTTTGTCATATATTGCTTTTATAATGTGGAGCTATGGGCCTTCTATTCCCATTTTGGTGAAAGTTCATGAATGAGTGTTGAATCTTGTCAAACACTTTTTCTGCATCTATTGAGATGATCATATGGCTTTTGATTTTCACTTTGTTGATGTGGTATATTAATTACACTGATTGATTTGCCTATATTGAGCCATCCTTGCATCCTGGAATAAATCACATTTATTTCAGTGTGTAATTTTCTTGATGTGCTGTCAGATTCTACTTGCAAGAATTTTGTTGAGAATTGTTGTGTTTATATTTGTCAGTAATATTGGTCTATAGTTTTCTTTTTTTGGTGCTTTGTCTAATTTTGGAATCAGGGTGATAGTGACCTCATAGAGTGTATTTGGAAGTTTTCCCTCCTTCAATTTTGTGGAATAGCTTAAGGAGTATGAGGATTTAGCTCTTCTTTGGATGTTTGGTAGAATTCACTAGTGAAGCCATCAGGACCTGGGTTCCTGTTTTGGGGGAGATTTTTTTTTAATTATTACTGCTTCAATTTCTGTGCTTGTGATTGGTCTGTTTAAGTTGTCTGTGTCATCCTGGTTCAGTTTTGGAAGGTTGTAGAATTTTGGAAAGCTACCTATTTCTTCATGATCTATGAATTTGTTAGCATATAAATGTTCCTAATAGTCTCTCATGATACTTTGTATTTCTCTGATGATGGTTGTAATCTCATCTCTTTCACTTGTGATTTTTTTAAATAGGATTTTCTCTCTTGTTCTTAGTGAATCTAGATAAGGATGTATCAATTTTTAAAATTTTTTTTCAAAGAACCAACTCTGGTATTAATTGATCATTTGGACGACCTTTTTGTTTTCAATATCATTTATTTCTGCTCTAATTTTTATTATTATCTTCCTTCTGGTGATTTTTGGTTTTAATTGTTCTCCCCTTTCTAGCTCCCTCTGGTGTGAGGTTAGGGATTTAATATGGGCTCTTTCTTCATTTTTGATGTGCTCTTAGATGGCTATAAAATTTCCTCTCATTTTGTATCTTAGTATATGATCTACCCTTAAGAATGTTCTATGTACACTTGAGAAGAATGCACACCCTTTTTTTGGGGGGTAGAATACCCTGAATATGTCTGTTATGGTCATGTGATTTATTATTTCAGTTAGGACCCTTATTTCTTTGTTGAATATCTGCTTGAATGACCTATTGATGAAAGTGGAGTGTTGAAATCCCCTGATATTATTGTATTACAGTCACTGTTTGCCCTTAGTTCTTGTCAGTATTTTATATATTTAGATGGTCCTGCATTGGATGCATATGTTTTTGATACTTATTTCTTCTTGATAGATAACCCCCTTGACCATAACATAATGTCCATCCTTGCCTTGTGATACCCTTTTTAGTTGGTTATTTGTCTTGTCTGATATTAGTATTGTGGTTATTGATTACCTTTCATCAATTTTGCTTCGATTTATTTTTCTGTAGCCCTTGACTTTCCACCTATGTTTTTCTTTGACTCTGATATGAGTTTCTTGTAAGCATAATATTCATGAGTCCTGTTTCTGATCCATCAAATCACTGTATGTCTTTTGATTGGTGAGTTCAGCCCATTCAGTTTTAGGGTGATTATTGAAATGTAGGGCTTTATTACTATCATTTGAGACTCTGTGTTCTGTTGTTTTTTTTGTGGCTATTGCGTCATTTCCTATTTAAGTTTGCTTTTTCCTTTGGATGGTTTTCATTGTGATTTCTGTTAATTTTATCTACTTCCTGGCTATGTATCTCTAGAATTGGATTATCTCTAGCTGTACTGCTCCATAGTAGTCTATAATGAACTGATGCTATATCATATTTATATGCTTGTGCAGGTTAGATGTTTCCCTTTCCCCCTTTAGTGTTTTTTGTTCTCTCCTGTTGGTCTCATCTTTGTTTCTACCTTTGCTTTCCAATTTATTATCATTCTCAAGGTTTGGTGAGCCACTGTTTTTGTTTTATCTGTGTAGTGCCCCTTTCAAGATTTCTTGAATGATAGGCTTGATGGTAGAAAAATACATTAACTTTTATTTGTCACTAAAGATCTTTATTTCTCCATCATATATGAATGATAACTTTGCAGGGTAGAGTATTCTTGACTGGTAGTTTTTGTCTTTCAGTATTTCGAACATGTCATTCTCTCTCTTCTGACCTATAGGTTTTCTGCTAAGAGAGGCTGATAAGTGTGCCTTTATAGGTTATTATTTTCTTTTCTCTAGCACCCTTGAGTAGTTTTTCTTTGTCATTGACTTTTGCCAGTTGTATTGTATTTTGGAATTTTGGTGTTCTATCTGCTTCTTGAACTTCCATGGTTACTTTTTGTAACAGATGTGGAAAATTTCTGCTATTACTTCTTTAAATAAGTTTTCTGCTCCTTTCTCCTCCTTCTTTCTTTCCAGGATACATATTATCCTTATGCTTATTCTTTTCATGGAGTCTGATATTTCTCATAGGGTTTCTTCATTTTTCCTCTGAGTTGTTTCCTTCTCTTTCATAAGGGTCTACCTCTGTTATCTTGTCTTCAATTTCTGATATTTACTCCGCTGGGAAGCTGAGTCCTTTTATGGAGTTTTCCATGTTTACCTGCAATTCCTTCACTATATCGTCACCTCTAGCATTTCTGCTATGACTGTCTTCATTGCCTCTATCTCCTTGGTGACGTATTTCCTTTGATCTGTCACTTCTTTTCTGAGATCTTCCAGTTGCGTTTGTGTGTGCCTCCTGCAGCTCATGCAGCTTTTTTATAAGTATCATTTTGAGTTCTTTATCTGTCAGGTTGTCATAATCCATATCAATGGAGTTCTTCTCTGGTAGCTCCTGGAATTTTCCTTTCTTTGGACCATTCATGCTTTTTTAGATGACTTAGATTTTGGCATGGCTTTCTTTTCTGCCGTGAATTTAGTACTGAGGATATCTTTTTTCTTCTACTTTATATTTCTTCCTACCTGTATGATGATGTTGCAGGTACTCACTCCTTGATTTCAGTGGGAATGGGGATGGTTCTGCTCTCTAGGATGCTCACTTGTGATGGGCCACTGATCCTGTTCCAGTGGTGCTTGCTGGCTTCATCGTTCTCCAACATAAGAGGAGGTTCAAGGCAGCCCAATTATGTAGTTTAGGACCTCTCTGTGTCTTGGTTGAGGCACCATTGCTATCCTCAGGTCCTTAGGCTCAGTGAGTGGCAATTGGACACAGTGTAGATCAGTGGTCTGCAGTTCCAGAGCCCTGGAATACTAGTTATGGCCATGGTAGTGCAGGCCAGGAGTCAATGGATCTGAAGTCTAGTGCTTGCTGATTCTGTGCTGAGGAAAGGTGAAATCAAGGAGGTCAATGGCCCATGAATTCCTGGAACCTAAAGCCTAGCATGGGCTGTTTCCAGGTCATGGCAGGACAGGGGAAAGGTATTTGGGTACTTGAAGCTAGGTGGGCCTAGGTCCAGGTCTTTATAGGGCAAGGTGGTGCTCCAGGGTCCCTGGAGCAGAGGCCTAGGATTGCTGAAGCCTGATGAGTGCTGTGAAACTGTGCATTATTGTTTAATTTTTACAAAAGCAGAAACCCCCTAATGTTTAATGATAAATGACTAAACTATGACTTACGTATAATCAATTACCTGCAAGCATCTATATATTTTCAGAGAAAATCTCAAAAAGTGAGGGAAGCAACCAAAATATAATGTTATGTGAGAACAAAACAGAATCTACTATCATTTTTGGATTGAAGGACATAGCACACTGTTAATAATGGCTCTTTATGGGAGATAGTACCTTAGATCGTTCCAATGTTGTTCTTTATATTTTTCATATTTTCAAAACTACCTACAAAGAAAACATGTTATATTTACATTGTAAGAATTATAGATTTATTTTAAAATATATTATTTAATTAAAAGTACTATTTTATATATTCAAATCCAGAAGTTAACTAATTACAAAATGAGCAAGTTAATGATTCCACTCCCCTGAATGCTTTCCTTGGTTAATGAAAATACAAAAAATGATTTTATAAATTTCTGTTTAAGATATGCCATTGGAGAGTTGTAAGTAGTATTTTTGATATTTTAATTGGCATTTCATTGATATTAATAGGATTATACATAGTCTCCTACATTTAGTGGTTATTATAATTTCTACTAATTTTCATTAATATACTGAAGTATGATTGCCATGCATCCTAGTCCATTCATTTCGTTGGCTGTTCTTGTGCCGCTACCATATGTTAATTACATAACACTTAATCTTATAATAAAATATCTAATAGGGCAAGTCAGTCTTGCAGAGGCAAATTATTCTCCTTTTCTTCTACAGTCTTGCCTTCTTCTTCTTTTTAAAATATTCTCAGTTGTTGGTTTCTTTGAACAGTGCATTGATATACAGTTGAACTTATTTTCTGAGATAAGCAGACTGACTCTTAGGGTTGAAAATTTGGAGCCACACTTTAAACACACACACACACACACACACACACACACACACACACACACACATTTAATGTTGGAGATGCTTATATAATTCCCTTGTTAAATAATTTCCAATACAAAATGCACACTATCTTGTTTATTGAACCAAAATGAATATCAGCAATTCTGGAGGTGCAGACACCCAGAAATGAACAAGTCCAAAATTTGACCATTCTTTCTCATTTAATAGGCAAGGCAGCTGGGCACAAGGAGGCTAAGTTTTTCACTCCCAAAACACTTGCTCTGTTAGGAGGTTACTGGACAGCAGAATGTGAGAAGAAAGCTGGGTCTACACTGAGAGAGTCATACAGTGGCTCTCTGTGTCTGTCCCACCTTTGCAACTGTAGATACATCAACATTCATACATTTGTTCTGGTGACCTCTATCCTTCCTTTGTGTTTAACCCAACATTGACCAAATTAAAGGCCTGCATTTAAAAAATACATACAGTTGTCTTCATGGAAGACCAAAGTGTCCCAGGGAGCCAGTGGCGAACTGCAGGTGTCCCGTGAAGCTGCTGGACTCACCTTACGTCATTCTTGTCCAGAGAGGCAGCACCTCCCCTGATACTGCAGGCTGGAGGGTCTCACCTCCAATGATAGAGCCCCATTCACCCAAGGATCTTGTCTAGCAAAGTTGGAGTATTTGGTTTCTGTTCTAGGAAGACAGGAAGTCATCCCTATGCCCCATGTGTCTCATGCTTTGCCACCCCTGCATCCCTCTGAGTCACACAGGACAGAGGAGGCAGGGCTCCTTTCTGGAGTGTTCTCTTCATTTTGTGTAATCTGGTTTTAATAAGCAGCACCCCTTTTCCCCCGCCCTAAAAATTCTCTTGGAGTAGATTTGTCAAAACTATGGCTATTGTGCTCTCTTTGAATAATCACTGGTAAAGTGGTTGCTGCTTGAAGCTATTGCCTTCATTCATGTCGAAGGGACTTTCTTGGTTTTGGGATCTTGAGAGTGACTCCAAGAACAAAGTGGAATTCTAAGTATAGAGTTGGGTGCCATGAGGGCTGCAGTTAATTTTGTGGTTCTGCCTCTATGTGTACCTTGAAAATAGTGACTAAGAGTATATATTTCTCATAAGTAAAAAATGGAGATTCTGAATTGTTCAATTCTGCAGGGATGCTTTTCAGAGAACTGCAACAACCACTGTCTTTTGACCTAAAGTAGTGGTCTCAGTGGGTGATTTTGGGCCTCAAAAGTCATTTGGCAATAACTGGAGACATTTTGGGTTGTCACAGCTGGTCTGTGTGTGTGTGTGTGTGTGTGTGTGTGTGTGTGTTTGTATGTGTGTGTTTGTGTGTAAGTATGCTCCTGGTATCTAGTAAAGAGAGGTCAAGAATACACAGGACAGTCCCCCAACCAAAGAATTATCTAACCCAAAGTTTCAGTAGTGCTGAAGTTGAGAAGTGTTGCCTTAAAATAACAGAATAACCTTTTTGGGAAAAGTGTCATATGTGAAAGAACAATTTCTCCTATTTGGAGACATTATTCACCAGTCAATCTAGCCATAAACCTCCCAGCTTCACAGATCAATAAAAAAATCCTCCACGTTAAGTGCCAGTTCCCAGAAAAGGAGCATTAGGGCATATTGAATTACTGAGTTCTGAGATTTGGGGGGACTAGTCTTCTTCCTCTATCCTATTTCTATGTGGCCATGTGATGAAAAATAAGTTCCCCATCTTTCTGAGGATATTCATATCCTCATCTCACATATAGTGTCTAGATGGAAAGAAATAATAAGTGTGCAAGTAATTAGAACTGAGGAGTTCTGTTGGAATATGAAGCAGTGTTGGCTATGAGATGGTCATATGGTCAGTGTGACTGGCCGATGAACACCTTTCTTTGGTTCTGACCCCAAGTCATTTTCATGAAGGTCATGAGACTTTTACTAATTTGTCCTTTTCTCACAGTGAATAAGAAATAATAACTGATTGACTAAAACAAGTTTTAAAAAACACATGCTTTGTTGGAGGAATTATCTTTCATCCAGAATATTCCCAAACCCCTGTCCTTGCCTAAAAGGTTGTGGAACTTTCAATTTTTTTAAAGATTGACAATTACTGTGTTGGATGGTGGTGTGAGCTGAGCTGTGCCCCCGCCTCCCCACAATCCATATGTTGAAGCCCTAACCCCCAGGACTTCAGGACGTGACCGCATTCAGAGATAAGACACTTAAAGGAGGCACTCAAGTGAAGCTAGGTCAGTAGGCTGGGCCCTGATCCAACATGACTGCTGTCCTTATACACAGAGAAGGTCAGGATAAGACTGGCACAGAGAGCCCATGTGAGGACAGGGAGGCTGCCATCTGCTAGCCAGGGAGAGGACTCTGGGGAACACAACCTTGCTGGCACCTGGACTTCCAAATGCAGGCCTGCAGAACTAGAAAATAAAAGTGCTGTTCTTGATTATGGCAGCCCTAGGAAGCGAACAGAGACAAGCCATTTTAAATGCTTCTCTCTGGAAAGCCATCACACGTAAAATGCACATCTGGTCTCTAACTCCAAGATCTTGGGATAATTTCAGCAAATGAAAGCTGGCTCTAGAAAAGGCTTTGTGCTCCTGTTACCTGGGCTCTCCCTGGAGCTCAGCACCAGCGGCCGAAGTTGCTTAAGCTCAGGTGGAATCAGTTGGAGGAAGTTGTTAGAAATCCATCACGTGTGTTCCAGAGGAACTTGATTCACCTCCTCCCTCCTGCACCTTGCATCCAGAACCTGCAGGCTTTGAGGGCAACTTCTGTTCCGACAGTGTCTCAGCCTCAGGGCGATGTGCCCAGCCTGTTATTCAATGTCTTGCTTAAACCAAATGTGTTGGTCTGTTGATGGCTCTGCAAAACCACATCTGTACGTGGCCACTGTTTTGGATCCCTCTTGCCCAAGTTTAATAGACGAGACCTGACAGTGTTGTGTTGCTCTCCTAGGATCATGGGTAATTTGACCCTGGAAAGCTCCAGAGCAAGATGCTTCTTCCCTGCTTCTGCTTTGGCTTCCAAGAAGTCCTGAAAAGTTCTCAAACACACTGTGCTGTTTTTACTTGCTCATGCAAGAATAAGAGACCAGGGCAGGGCTCATTCTAGATCTGATTGCTAGGGTTCGAGTACTGATCTGCCCTCTCCTAACTCCATGACTCTGGCAAGTTACTCAACCTTGCTGTGTTTTCATTTTCTTGCCTGTGAAAAAGGAAAATTCTAATCCCTAGCTCCTGTGGTAGTTGTGAGAGTTATATGAATTCATGCAAGTAGAGCTATGAAATAAGAGGTTGGGCACCTGTAGGCACTCAACAGATGTTACCATGTGAAGAGAAGACTTCTTTTTACTTCCGCTGTGAAGAATGAGAATGGATATCACAATTTTTTGTTGAGGCATACTGTGAATCAGATACCATGCTAAGAACTTTCTGTGCTTTCTTTCATTTAAACCTTGCCACAGTCCTGTTGGGGCAACACTATGTCAGGGTAGGGCCGGTTATACTAAAGCAGCAAATTGCACCCACATCCCCATCACTGACTGGAACAAAGTTTGCTTTCTTGCTCATGCCGTGATCCAAGTGCAAACAGCCAGGCTGTTTCCTTATCATAATCATTCAGGAAACACTGATGGAGAAGAGTGCTGTCATCTCAACACAAGTTCCAAGGACCAGTCATGCAGAGACAAGCTGGGAGAATGGGTGCTAGCTCAACACTTACACAGTGCCGAGGGGGCAAGGGAGATGGCTTTGTACGCTGGAGAAGGAACTCTAAACTTGGTTCATTATAGCCTTTTGTATCTACCGGTCCTTAGACATCTGCAGTATACCAGATGCTGTGCTAAGCACGGTATCTGGAATGTTTCATGTCATTCTCATAGAAAATTAGAACTATGTAGCTCATTCTACTTTTGCAGATGAGCAAACTGTGACTCAGAAAGAGGGATACACTCACTCAAAGTTGCAGAGCTAATAGACAGAGAGCCAAGACTTGAAGTTCGTTTCAGAGCCTAACACCCAAGCACTGCCTCCCCAAGGCCGAGTGTGGAGGACCTTGACCTCAGGCTGGATGGGAGCATCACTGCATAGAGGTGCGTTGGACCAGCTTGGAACTCAGGTGCCCCATACCATGCAGGGAGGCCACCACTCTGCAGAGAAACAAGGAGGAGCTCTCCTCTGCAAGGAAAACTTGCAGAGGAAACTTGCAGATTTAGATAAGGGAAGAGAGAGAGAGAGAGAGAGAGAGAGAGAGAGAGAGAGAGAGAGAGAGAGAGAGAGAGAGAGAGAGAGAGAGAGAGAGAGAGAGAGAGAGAGAGAGAGAGAGAGAGA
>RJWH01000226.1:207604-399937 GCA_004363575.1 Solenodon paradoxus | reverse complement strand
CTACTGCAGTGTATTCCGGGAATGCATTTAGTTTTCACAGCAGAAAGCTGTGTCAAGGAAAAAACTATTCACATGCACATTTATTGGAGGCTCATTAGTCTATTTAATGTATTTTTAAATTTTTAAAAGACCATTTGCCGCAATTGTGTCTGGGCACATATACAAGGGGGGAAAATCAATGTTGAATTTTACAAATAGATGCCTGTCTCTACCCTCACTTCATCATTCCCATTAGGCAGGAGACAAATCAATGTGAGTGTGCAGAGCGAAGTCGTTCAGTCAGCTAAGAGAAAGTTCCAGAGATGCTTGTCCACTTTTTTTTATACCAGTTCATGTTAACTTCTTTTCAGTTTTATTTCATGGTGAAATTATTTTTCAAGGTTCATATTGAAATAGATAAATAGGAAGGATAGCAAACAGGTTTCCCCAGCCTTTAGCCTGGCATAAGGCGATGACATAAAAATGCGCACAAAAGGCCAAGAAACAAACATCAGAGCCCGATGGCAGTAAACCACTGTGGTGGGCCACAGAGCCAGATGACAAGGCCTGACTTAATTTGCTTCAAAGTTCAGAGAACTGGTCAACCCACTCCACACCCTCTACATTTCACACATTGTACTTTCTGTGACCCTTCAGCATTAGTGCAGAAATCAGGTCGACCCCACGTCCTCACTCCCTGCATTCTCTCATCTGAGCACCTCCTCACTGGGAAGAAGTCCCCTGAGGAGGTGAAGTCCTGGCTGGGTGATTGTGGGTGTGTCCCTGCCTGGTGCTGGGCCTCAGTTTCCCCATTTAGAAAATGAGAGGACAGGACAACACGGCCATGACAGTTCCTGGGAGCTCACACAATTGGTTCTTCTCAGAGAGAACACAGCTAAGATACAAAAGATAAGAAAATGGATTTGTTGGGGAGGTAACATAAAAAATATAACTCTTAAAAATGAGTCATGGTGACATGTATTGATCTGGGTGACAAGCAGATAGTCATTTTAAATTTTAAGTCACGCTTCTCCGTGTATATTAGAAAATAGGACTGGCACATCAAAGCTGTAATTATTTTATGTTATTGCTCACAATGCTGGCAACTTGAAGGCAAAGGTGAGTTGATTTGAAAGTGTTTGGAATGAAGAATTTGGCTGGCCTTTGCCTTTGCCACCTGGGAGGTAACCTCTCAGTCCTTGGAATTACCAAGCGATTGGAGAGTTTTTGCTATTCATAGTGGGTGCTTTCTAGTTGATGCTAGGAAGAGAATCAAGGTGGACCCTATGTAGTTTCAGGAAGGGGCTGGCCATGCTGGAAAGACCATTCCTGCGATTGGGTGACCTGGAGCCAGGGACAATCAAGCTGACCTCTGGGGAGGTTGGAGATTGTGAGCAGTCACACAGCCACGTGATTCAGTCCACCATGTCTGGTAGTGAAACCCAATCAAAGCTAGACCCAGAACTTGGGGTGAGCCTCCTGACGGGTGAGGCACCTCTGTAAGCAGGAAGCATGACGTGCCATCAGAACAAGGACGTTTAATAGTTGGGACCCTCCTAATCTTGCCCTATGTATCTCTGCATTTGGCTCATCCTGACTGGATCCTTTGTAATACAACTAGACTCAGAGTAGAGAGCGCCCCTGGGTGCTGTGAGTCCTCTTAGCAGATGATGAGACCTGAGGAGGCAGTGGGCAACCTTGCCTGTGGGGGTGGCGGGGAGTGCTGGAGCTTTGGATGGCACCTGAAGTGAGGTCGGGCTTGTAGAGAGCTGCTGCCTTGACATTTAAAATCTCGCCTGACTCTAGGTGGTGAGTGTCAGGATGACACTATGAAAGCAGTACTATGTAAACAGCATATTATTAGGCAATAAATTGGAATACAGATATATGGCCCAAATCCTGTCTATGGGATAAAAATGACCAAAGTTTGGGAAATGCTAATATTGTATTATATGTAGTAAGATGAACTATTTTAAGCCTAATATATATATATATATGATATATTTCTATATTATTATTTATTCCTCACAAAACCCTGTGAGGTAGAGAACTGCTAATATTCCCATTTTACATATTAAAAAACTGAGGCCCAGAGAGGTCAAGTAATCCACCCAAGGGCATGTAACAAGTAAGTAGCAGTTTTGGGTTATGAGCTCAGGAAGTCTGTCTCTAGAATGCTTTGTTCTTAGTGTGTTCTTTATTATACTCTTACAGTATCCACCTTAATTGTTTTTAAATTTACATTGTACATCACTGTGAGGATGAAATGAAATATTGCACATAAAGTTCATTAAAAAGCTTCTATCTCATAATAAGCTCTAGGAAATTAGCTTTTTATTATTCTTACAATTAGACATAAGTTTCTCTCTATAGAATGATATCACTTCTTAAAACAAATTAGGGAATTTTTTTTTTTAAAGGAAAGATATAGGCAGGAATGAAAACAAGTAGGAGGCAGGCAGGCAGGAAGAGAGAGGAGGAAGAAGCATTTTAATTTTTTTGTTTTATTTAGTTTTCTCCTGGTTTTCTCCTCAACCCTCCCAACCCCGTACCTGGAACTCGAACCCAGGGGTATGTGGCTTGCTCCTTTGGAGGTGATTGACCTAACCGCTACTTCATAGGATGCACCAGAACATTTCATTTGATCAGACACTAAACCTTGTCTAAAATCCACTGAAAGTCCCATAAAGCAATGCTTTGTTATGACTGAAAAAGAGGAGCTTCACGTAAGGTAGAGAAAACCCAGGTCTTGCATCACACACTTGTTTAGGCATGAAGCCTCCCTTTTCCAGTCAAGTAATATCATTAAGTCTGAAAGTAAAGTCAGTGTGATAAAGAACTTGACTTTCACAACCCTGGTTTTACGTAATTCTAGGTCACAAAGCAGAAAACAATGAGAGGAGGAATTTTAGCTAACATAGCAAAATGTGGGTTTTGAGTTTAATTTACATGGCTGCAGTGGTTTAGTTAGTTAGAATGCTCTGGACTGGTAATTCATCTTTGTTTGTCAGCTCCCAAGCGCTAAGTTCTTATGAAGGGCAAAAAGTGAGTAGGAAGCAGAAGTAGCTGCTTGATTTTGACTAGGGATTGTCCCCAGATTTGAAGTTGACATACTCCAAACACTTTGATTGGAAGAAAATCTAAATAATCCCTTAAAATGTTAGGAATTGGAAAACATAATCAGAGTTCATGTATGTTCCTTTATATACAATGATATTTAACAATAGCAGATTGGTATGTAACACTGAGATGTATTAAAGAAATGCACCATTTATTAGAATGGAAAGGTTTTGACAATACAGGATAATTTTGACCTGAGCATGTTTTCTGGCTCAGTATTCCACAAGAGAGCCAGGTGCTCTCTGAGAGAAGTATCTCTGAGTTCCCATGGGATGGGAAAGAAATCTTCATTATTTGCCCCGAAGGAACAACAAAGGGAAAAAAAACCCAAAGAAGTGTTAAGTGGGTGCCCCACAGCCAGCTCAGTTTCTAGGGTCTTTCCTACGTGCTGCATAGACCTGCCCAGATGAGACCAGTGATTCCACTGTGGCCGCTGTGACACAGATCAGTGTGTTGGGAATTCTGTTTTCTGGGTCCTCAGGGAGGGACCATACTGTTGTGGTTGGTTAAATACTCTGATGAACAGAGGTTCTCATCTATATTGTGTCAGATGGCAGTTGATATGCCTTCGCTCATTCATTCTTCTTTCCAACAGAAAGAAGGCTAACGTGAGGTGCAGTGCCATGAGCGGGGACTGAGCTGGGAAACAGGAGCCAGATGGTGGAGGGCCTTGAAGCCACTCTGAGGCCTGGGGCTGAACCCGCCTAGGGTTTTATTTTGTGTGGGATGGGAAGTCACTGGAGGGCCAAAGCAGAGCAGGGCCGTGAAGTGCTGCATGTTTTAAAGCATTGCTCCTGCAGCCACATGTACAATGGGTTGTATGGTAGGGGTATGGATGGAAAGGTGGGCCCATCTTCCCACAGTCAGAGAAAGTTGGAGAGAAGAAACGCCAGGATTTCTGAACTGGAACAGAGCTGGAGTCCGGCGAGACTCTGCCACTTGCTTGCTGTGCTGTCTTGGGCACGTTCCTTTTCTCTCTGAGTCTCAGTCACATCATCTGGGAGAAAAAAAGATCTTTCAGCTTTCATCCTTCTAAGTGTCCCCGCATGCGGACGACACCTGGCTCACAGGCTGCCGCTCGGAGGTAGCACAGTTCCAGGACTGAGCTCACAGACCAGAGCAACACTGAACATGGACGGTGGGAACAGTGGACTGAAGGGACCTGGCTGCTGTGATCACTGTGCTGACCTCTGCTTGCATGAGGCCTCTGCCGGGGCTCCACCTCGTCCTCTTCTAGCCTGTGCATCTGCTCCTCTTGACAGTCCCTGGGCCCAGCGTTGTCCTGGTTGGGGACCGTGGGGACCTGTAGAAGAGAAAGCTGCTCTTTCACTTCTGATTTCGTTAAAATAGACCCACTATTGGTTTGTCTGGGTGTTATACTGACATTCAAAAGTAGGAGGAGTTGACTGAAGTGAACTGTGCTGTTCCTACCACTTCTGCAGCCTGGGATTGGGGCAAAGGCAGAGCAAACAGAGGCCTGAGGTTCCTGCCCAGACTCACAGCTTCTTCGCATAGCCACCCTTGTTACTCAACTTCTGGTTCTTTACAGCGTGCTGAATGAAAACAACCAAGACAGGTGAAGGGAAATATTTTCTGCAGAAAATGGAGACAGGAGAGACCTAACTTTCAAATCCTCAGTCTCCCTGAGGGAAAGCCAGCACAGGTTTTTAAGGGGAGTCGGAGTTTGGGAGTGACGTGATAAGGAAACATCCTCTCTGTAGGTGGCCATCAGGTCATCTCCAACTTCAGTCTCAGCAATATAACTCAGGACCCAGATCAAGGAGAGTGCAGATATGCACTCTATGAGGGGTTGCCTGGTCAGCCCTTGTGTCTCCAGATTTAAGACACCCATATGCCAACAACCTATGTCAATCTAACCTATAAGCTCATTTTGAGACTTAGCAAGACTCGGCAAGGGAAAACAGAAAACAGTAGAATATTAACCCATAACAGGAGGAAGCAGGGGGCAAAACAGCACTCATTAGTCATATGCTTAGTGGGCTAAAAGCTGTTATTAGGGGCTGCCTTTTCACCCTAGCCCCACTGAGACATGACAGCATCAGACCTATCGCTTCCACCCACACTCCAGAGAAAGGAGCTCCTTGCCCCTCAAGTTGGCATTGGCAGTGTTTTAATTTATTTTAAATGTCTCATCAGGATTTGTCATTAATAGTGTCCAATTTTGAAATGCCTGGGTTGTCATAACACTTTTTTAAAGCATGGAGTAAATTGGAAATGAAAACCAAGAACTAGTAAGGTGTCTAAACACACCAAACTATTTATAAAATATTATTTGAATTTCCTGAGTGATAGCACTTGATTTTATCACTAGACTTGACTTTTAGGTACTTACTTCTTTGCTTGGTGTCTCAGTTTCTATTGCTGTGTGACAAATCACCACCATCAGCTGTGGGAAACCATCCTCATACTTGCTCACAATGCAAGGTCAGATGTACAGATGGCTTGAATGAGTCTCTCCTCAAGGAGCTGAGGGCTGAGATCAGGGTGTTGACTCAGCTCTAAACTGGACCCTCTGGGGCAGTGTCTGCTTCCAGGTTCACTCTTGAAAGGGATGGACTCTTGGGAGAATTCAGTTCAAGAATGAATCCCTGATTCTGCGCTATGTCGATTTTCACCCACTAGAGCAGCCACTTCTGAGCCATGTGGACAGCAGAGCTGCATGTACTGAATCGCTCTCACACAGGGACTCTCTTTCTTTTATTGAGATAAAAGTGACCTGCAACAGTACGTCCATTTCAGTTGTACAGCATCACGATTTCATATTTGCGAAATAATCACCATGCTAAATCTGGTCAACATCTGCCACCTTAGAAGCTTATACAATTATTTCTTGTGGTGAGCACATTTAAGATCTAACCTCTTAGCAACTTGCAAATGTACAATATCATTAACTACAGCCACTCTACTGTACAGTACATCTGGGACTTTTAAATCTTGCAATGAGGAATTTACACTTTTGACTTCCATCCTTGATTTCTTCTACCTCCCCCCACTGCCATACACCCCATTTGTGGCACATTGGTGTGGGACTATGTCAGTGATAAGGAGAACAGTGCAGCAGGCAGAATGAGCAAGGCACAGCCTAGCAGTGGATTAGAATCCAGAGACCATGTCAGGAGCCAGAGCAGAAAGGCACTGCCTCACAGTCAACTCTGAGGAATACTCGGGCTGGTGTTGGCCTCCTAGTTTTCAAATAGAACAAACGTTGAAGTAGTGAGGCTTAGGTATAATGATATTTAGATATACCCACACAGGAAATTCAAGCAGGGTCTGTTTGAGGAAAACATTTCAAGTAGGAAGCATTGGAGGAAGGCCTTTGGATTGTGCTTCTAAACCAATGGGATCTGGTCAATCTTGTGTTTATTCTGGGCCTTGAAGTTTTAGCTTTTATTTGTGTTTATTCTTTCACATGTATTGATATTTTGAGCTAAGAAATCATGCTTTAAAATAGTGTAGATGGGAGCCAAGAGTAGACAGAGGTGTAGGGTTATTAGAACTTTGGTGATGGTATGGTAGCATGCGTTCGAAGAGATGGAACCTGTACCCCTAAAACATAGCTCTGTGAGCCAATGTAACCTCAGTGTCTTAAGAAAGGAAATTTTAGAAGGAACATAGAATGGGCTAGTAGCATCTTAACCCTCTAGCATCAATCCCTACTTGGAAATCGGGGTCCAAATAATTAAAATTAATGTTTACGCTTTTTGCTAACACTGTCACAGAGTATTCCTGCCAGAAAGCTCCTGTGGGCTCCAGAGTAGGTTTGTTAGTGGGATCCAGCCCATCTATAGCCACAGCACTTCCAGCAAAACCCTGTCAGGCTCCAGTTCCATGGGCTGTTCTTAAAATCCTCCATAGAGATGCTATTGAGCCATATTACAAGAAGCAAAATTGCATTATTAAAACGACAATTTGATTATTTTGTCTTTTTTTTTCTTGCTGTTGGTGGGAAAAAATATCATTTCAGACCTCCTTAGAATTTTTGCCTTCCAAGAATTTTCTCCAAAATGAAAAATAGCCGGGGAGCTACCAAGTCTTTGCAGCTAATAATGGAGCATTTTGCTGTGCTGACCGATATTCGGGCAGTGGTATGGCTATCACAAATGGTGTCAGGATCACTGCAGGCTTGTCAAGCCCAGGTGGCTGTGCCCCACCCTCCAAGTTTCTAAGTCTGAAAGTCTAGTTGGGCCCTGGCACTCATATTTCTCACAAGTTGCAGGTGCTGCTGCTGTGGCTGGTCTGGGGTCTGCATTTTCAGAGCCAAGGTGGCAGGTCCATGCTCTGATTTGCTGCACTAGGTCCTGGGTTGGAGCCCAGTGGTTAGTGTTGGTCTCCAAGTGAGTCCAGAGACCCGAGATTTCAGAACTTTGCTTGAAGTCACGCTCAACTGTAACAAAGGTAAGGCCTGATCTTCAGTAGAGCCATGCCTCAGAAGTGATTAAACTAGTTTCACGTCTTCAAAGGGAACACATTCAATGTGTGTTTTGCAGTCACTTTTGGATCTCATAGAGCTAATTACTTCAAAAGTTATTCTTCACACCAGCTGGTCTACTTTTTGCTTTGTGAATGCTGTTCTCCCACCCAAAATGCCTTCCTCTCTATCAGATAAATCTGTTCTGAGGTCTAGGTTAAATCTCCACTTTTTGATGAAGACTACCATAAAGTAATTTCCCCTTCTTCTGAGACGCTTTTTAAAAAATCATTCAGACAATATGGAATAACCCTGTGACCCATTTTTGCCTTGAATGACTATCTATCTTGTATGGTTATCTTTAAGTTTTTGTAGGATTATGTCTGACCTCCTTCACTAGACTCCCTTTCAGGTCTCTGTGAGCAGAGCTTAAAGCTACCAGGCAGCTGATGCTTAAAGTGTGTTTATTTGTCTGTGAAAGTGGGTTCTATCTCAAATAGAAGAAAACATTAACAGATATTGAGCATTGTTTAGGTACTGGGAGTCTGCATCATGACTTTGGTTCCTTATAATAACAGAGTGATGTCGACACCACTACCACCCCTGTCATACCAGTACAGTAATAAAGACAAAGCGGTGACTAGCGTTGTCCAAGGTCACACATCAAGAGGGATGGAGCTGAAATGGAGAGCCAGTCAGACACTGAGCTTACACCTTGTTCTTTGTCATATAAAGAACCACCATTCTTTTCCTGCCCTCCCATCCACAGCAGCCCATCCCTTCAGCTCCGTGAACTGCATGACATAAAGCTCCCTTTTCTTCTCTCTGCCCCCAACTCCCTTGCAACCACAGAAACCACATGAAAAATAGAATCTGGCCACTCCAATCTATGGATCCAAGACCTCTTCTTCTGTAATGATTCACCATCAAGGACTTTAGAAGCCTCCGCAGCAATAAAGGACTCTTGTATCGATCGACTTTGAAATTATAGAGGAAAACAAATCACCCTGAGCTTTTATATTGACATCGAGTGCTAAGTCTGGATGGATTCTAGAAAAATTTAGCTTTTAAGGTTTAGTTCAAAAGTCCCTGGCAAACTATGGATGTAGGAAAATGAATCATTTTATATTAGGTAATAGGGAGCTAATGAGAATAAATTCCCTTTTTGAAAGTTTTGGTTTCCAGGCATAAGCTTTTCTCTAATAGTTCGTCAGAGATGATTAGAAATTGCATTATGGTCAAAAGCTGGCGACTCTCAGCTTCCCTTTAGTAGAATAAAAACATTTGGTCTGATAATATCCGCATAATATTCTTTGATTGGATAATATCCATTCTATGTGATGGTACTATGTTTATAATTGGATGCTGAATAACCATTTTATAGTATCTTTACTGACTAATAAGACATGGACCCAGGTTTAGTCTCAGAGATTAAAAGACTATATCCACCCGAAGAGGTAATGTGAGCTCTCCCTTCCACATCCTTCTTGCACCTACCTCAGCCTGATCTGCTTCCCCCATGGTCAGTAGGTGAGTGTGAATCCTCATGCTTTTTGAAGTGCATGAACACACACGCGCACAAACAGAGGTAGATATGAATCTATGGAAATGGCACTTTTTCCCATAAATTGGGTCATACGATGACTTCTTTTCTATGACTTATTTTCCACTTGAAATTTGGAGACACTCTTTCCTTTTTAATTTAATTCAGTGCCACTATTTCTTTCTTTTAAAAGTGATTTTTAAATACTCTGGTACTACTACTTACTGTATGTGGTTTAACATTGTTTAAGCATGTAGCTGGGACCAGGGAAGGGTCAGGGGCTTCAGGAGGCAGAGCGGGGTCGGAAGAATGCAAGTAAGGGAACTATAAGGTCATTCCTGTGTTTTTCCAGGGGAGGAATGGAGAAGGCAGGTTCACAAACTAAGCAAGCTTAGGACTAGATAGCTGGGATAATTTCGGCAGACTCTGGGGGAGTGGGATAGTCCCTAATTATCTGGTTTCTGGCCCTGGAGTGATTTAGGGCAGAGGGAACCTGACTTGGCAGCGGTGTGGGAAGTAAATAAAGGAGGTGGTTGGGTGTGGGCTCTGGACCAGTTGGTTGGCATTTGATGAACACACATTCAGGCAAGTTGTTGGTTAGTAATGAGAGGTGCTAACCTTGGGAGGGGCAGTCCTGCTCCGGGTCCACTAGGCCCCAGAGTGCTAGAGCATCCAACAATATAGATGAGAAAATATATGATTAATGCAGATGTCTCTCTATTTGCTCAACACTTAGCTGTTTCTGATTTGTTGCTTCTCCTATTCTGCCTACCACACAGTGTGATCACCAAACAAAATGACAGATGTGCACAGACTCTTTGATTTAAAAAGTAAGCTACCACGTGCCCTCACCAGGGCATTCAGGCATCAGGATGGCAGCTGAGCTGTAGACCATGTAAAACCCAAGGACTCAGGTTCACAGCCTGGGACTGGAGGGAACAACCACAAATTAAAATAAATAAAAAATGTGCTTCTTCTTCTTCTTCCCTTTCTCTCTTTAAAGAGAAAGGAGAAGGAAACTGATACACACACATGGGAAGTTAAGATCACCTAATAATGCCATTGTTGACTATGCTATAGCTGTAATGTTCTATGATCATGTATTATGTGCCTTTATGTTTATAGTGGTTAAGATGTGTGTCAGTTTATATAGTTCATATCTAAGTTAGCTCTAGATAACTGTGAGGAAAAATATCTTGCATTCTTTTTATGTAATCTACACAATGATGGTATTTGGTAGCTCTTATCCCCATTTTTTAAAATTTAACTTTTGTTTAAAGAATAGATGCAGGCAGGAATGAAGGTGAACATGCAGCCAGGCAGGAAGAGAGAGGAATATGCACCTTATTTCATTTTCACTTAGTTGTTCACACTGGTTGTTTCTCCCGGATCCAGGACTCGAACCCAGGGGTCTGTGACCTGCGTCCCTCAGAGATGACTGACCTCACTGCTGCTCCACCAGGGTGCACCTCTTATCCTCATTCTACAGATCAACCATTGGAGGTTTGAAAAGGTCAATGTGCCCAAGTTCTCTTATTTCTTAAGACAAAAGTCAGCTAGCGCTTTTAACTTTGGTTTCTTTTCCTTCATTTCTGACCCGACTTTGCACCACGTGCCCTCTCCTCTTGCTCCCACATTGAATAGCTGATGGGCCTGATCTATGAGACATCCTTAATAATATAGTAACCTGCCCGACACAGGGATCTCAGGACAGCAGTCCCTGGACTTCACAATGTCCCTGTGGAAGGCTCCGGTCACCCCAAGTCCCTGGGTTCTTCCTTTGTCCCCAGAGTCCCCAGGTGCTGTCTGCCAGCTGGATTCTCTTTGGGGATCCTGGCCAAGTCCCCACCGTGCCCAGGATCCCAGGTGCTTGCCGCTGCTGATTCCGTGACCCAATTTTTGCTGAGCCCATGAAGACTCCTGGGGCCTGCCAGCCTGGGATTTTCCTCAGCAGGCACTGCAGTGGCTCTGTCCCTGGGTCACTCTAGGTCCAGGCCAGGTCTGAGCCCATCAGGGTGGCTCAGTTCTGTCTCTGGTTATAATCCCCTAGTGCCGGTCCCTTTGCCCCAGGTGCCCACCTGCTCAGAGGTCAGAGACAGCCTCTTGTTTTTCATTCTTATCCGAAACACTCATCAGCATCCTAATTCCCCAGAGGCTGATCTGTCTTTAGCAATCCTGGGGCAAAGTACAATCGTGATATTGACAGCCACCATTTACTGGTCACCAAATATGACTTAGCAGAAGAGGCACTTACATGCATGCATAACTCATCTGATGGCATGAGTGTCTCAGACAGGTATTGTATCAGCCCATCTCTAGTAAAAAAGGCACAGCACCTCGGAGAGGTCAGTGCGGATGCAGGGTCACTAACTGTAGTGTGACTGTTCTTCTTCCTACGCTCTGCCCCTTCAAGTAAGAACACTGACACCCTTTTGCGGGCCGCAATGTCAGCCCTTAACCATTGACTCAAGGGGGTCATCAGGTCTCCCAGGAAGACCGGGCTCCCAGGGTCTCTCCTCAGGGCAGCAGCCCCTGTGCTGGTCACTCCCCCCATCCCCATGAAGATGAGTCCACCCTGGGAACTGTGTCCAGGACTGGGCCGTGCTGCTTGGGGGTTGGGGCGGGGGGTCTCAAGCTTTTGGGGCTGGAGGTGCCCCTCTGGCAGGGAGTGGGGTGAGTGCCATGATCCCCAAATCTGGCAGAGTGAGGTTCCAGATCCAACACACGGATATGGTTCTCCTCACCCTTCCTGGGACCCAGGAGCTGTCACGATTCTCCTCACCCTTCCTGGGATTGGAGCTGTCACAAGGGTGGAAGATCATTGCCCCGGGTTGGCAGTGCAGCTTGGATCTGCCTGAAGACTGAGGTCCTGGGAAGATGCTCCTGCTTAGAGACCTACAGGCTTAATGTCCTTACAGCCTTGAAGTACAACCCCTCTTCTTGTCCTTGATCATTACCAGCACTTTATTACACACTCACTACATAGGCGGTTGTTACTCCTCAATGGAGCAAAGTGTGTATGTATTGAGGGCCTTTTGCACCTGTGATGGGGTAGCCAGCTAGGAGCTGAAGCCTGCTGTGTGTCTGCTTAGTCTTGCCTTAGCCATTTAGGTGTTCTTCTCCACATGCATCTGCCCTTTACCCACCTCTTTCCCACTTTATTAGGCTTTTGCACCACAGGGTGGCTCTTGACCCTCCATGACCTCACATGACCTTGGAAACTCATGCGTTACAAAGCCCCAGAGTAGTTCTGTGCTAACCGGCTTTGTACCCATGAGTCTCTCCTGACAAGTGGATATAGTGGGAGCCACGTAGGGAAGTGAACCGAGTTACAAAGCCCTTGCTACCTCCCATCTCCCCTGTGCCTTCTTTTCAGAGTTTTCCTCTCTTATCACTGTCCCCGATCCCGGGTGTTGCACCTGTGTATGAGCACCAGGCATTGTACCTTTCATGACTGAAAACCAACATTAGTCCAGGCATCGCAGGCCCCCGGGCCCGCACACAAACGCACCTGTGCGGGCGGATCTATGCCGGGTCTCCCACTCGGACCTTGAGCCAGATTCGCTCTCACGTCGAGATCACCATGATTAGTGACCTTTCCTGACACCCTCAGCACTCCTTCTTCAGTGTCGACCAGTGACATCACAGCCTTGTTTATTTACAGCAGCCATGGGAAGAGTTGAGGCAGCAAGAGCCGTTCCTTTTTGGGCCTGGTGTGAACTCTCTGGGGCCCTGCCAGCGTGTGAACGCTCTGGGGCCCTGCCGGTGACAGCCAGGTCTCGGCTTTGGAGACCAGCTGTGCTGGGCTCTTCCTCTATCTCAGGACCGAGGTCTCAAACCTGTTGGCACTTCATGCCCTTGAGCTCGCTGCTACACTCCTTCCACGTCTGTGCTGAGCTTTTCAGGTGCCTCTCATTCTCTCTTTCTTTTCATTATTTTCTCTGCAGTTATTTTCCTTACTCATTATTTTTTCTCTAGGAGGATCATATTCTACCTGTGAACTGTTGTAAACATTCTCCACTGTTCAGCACTCGTGTTCTCTGTTGGATCCATTTTATAGTTTCTTTATGAATTTCGCTTTCTTTCCTGCTTCCTACCTCCTCCTCAACTTAAAAGCTCTCCTCTCTGACCTCTGCTTGCCAGTACAGGATGGGGGTGGCCTGGAAAAGAGGCCACAGAGGAGTCCAGAGCTATCCTTGGCGTCATCCCCTGCTCTTACATGTTTCCTCGTCTGTAAAATGAGAGGATTGAACAGGATGAGGCTACTTCCCTCTTCCATCTGTTGTGATTCTAGCGGGTTCGTAAATAATCACACTGAAATGTACTGAGCGCGTAAGGAATGCTGTTCATGAGGTTGAGCACTGTTCTTGGACGCACGTGAGAGACACATGCACGTCCCAAGGATGTGAGAATGGTGACGGCAGGAAAGTGGTCATTCGTAGGATGCTTCTTGTGCTTCAGGTGTGTGCTCAGCTCTTTCTGTGTGTCATTTCCTTACACACTCACTATAGTCCTTGTGAGTTTCATTATCATGCCTGCTTCAAAGATGAAGAGAGGGAAACGCAGGGAGTTTAAATAGCTCATCCAAGATGATGCAATTAGAGTGTGCAGAGATTTGATTCCCAGGCAGTTTTACTTCAGACGCTGACATCTTTTCCTAAGTTAAATGATTCTAATAGTTATTTCCATAGTGAGTGGCAAGGTCGTCTTTTGATTGCCTCAACTAAAAATATATATTTCCGGAGTGTGCAAATAGTAATACTTGACAAGGGGAAGTATAAGTCACAAAGAAACAAGAAAGTTGAGGAAAGGGGTAACAGGAGAAGAAATTCAATTCTAAGCAAAGAAAAAGCAAACCCGGGAGGAGGCTTCCCCAAAGCATATGGAGACAAGGAGGCAATAATTGAAATTAAGAAGATTATAGAACTCATGGGCACTGGTGACCCTGAGCCACTCAGCAGGGACCCACAAGGGCTGACATTTCGTGGTCCATGAAATCAAAAGACAATTAATAAATTAAGCCAGCCCTGTGCCTTGGGAGGAGGTAATGCAGTTCAAAGTTAGTTCACTCCAAGATAAAGTATAATTAGAGCACTTCATAATCAAAATTCTGATTAAAATTTCTTAAAATATGAAATCAACTGTTGAAGTGGGAGAAACAATCACTTAAGTTAATTCAGTGAATAGCTGTGTGCCACCCATTCCCCAGTTGTTTAGAAGCCCATGCTGTCAGACTGAGGCATTTAGATTTAATCCTTTCACCCAGTATCTATATTTAACAAATTCTTAATGTGCTGCATCTGTTACCTTGATATTTCCAACTTGGGAGATACACACAAAAGGTGAATCACGACAGGATTTTCAGTGGGGACTAAGGAAAAGTAGACAAGATGCTTTTGAATTTAAGATGCATAAAAATCACAGAAAACAACAGATGAAAATGCAACTTAGTTCTTCGGAATGAGGGCACCTTCACCAGATAACTTTCATACTGTAGCAGACCACCTACTGAAAACAGGGGCACCTCCCTGACTTCTTCCAGAAACAAAAGCCCTTTATAAAAGTTAGTCTCAGTGACCTGGGAGTGACATGATTGTTTTCAATAGGACATTCTAATGGCAACACTTACTCTCCCCACATCCCTCCCTGGATGTATCTAATCTCTTGAACTGCTCATTTAATAACGTTTTCATGCAGACAGACTCCATGGAGAAAGATGAGAAAGCAGTAGTAAAATCTATATATTAATTGTAGTTTAGACTCCAAAGTTATTCTCTGACCACCAGATATATGCTCATACCAAAATATATGGAGTCCTCCTGAATTTCCCCCTCTTCCTCACCATATGCACCCTGTCAAGCAACAAGTCCAGTTGTTAATACTTTAAAAAATCTAATCCATGCACCTACTTGTTTCCATCACACAGCAACCACCCTCATCTCCTGCATTACCTTTCCTGATTTCATTCTATCCCCTCGACTGTATTCTTCAAAGAGTAGCTAGAATAAACATAAAAAAAAAAAAAAAAAAGCCCTAGTGGCTTGGTGGTCCAGTACACCCTGGGTGCAGTCCATATACATCCCCAGGCCCCAGGTTCAAGAACAGGGGCGGGGAGAAAAAAAAACAATGTAAACAACTAAATAAAAACAAATAAAGTTCTTCTGCTACCTCTCTCTTCCTGCCTGCCTGCCTACCTGCCTCCATTCTTGCCTGTACCCTTCCTTAAAAAAAAAGAAAAAAGAAAAACATCAACCAACTTCTTAACAATCATAAGATGTTCAGCAGATTTCTTGATAGAAACTTTGTAGGTCAGGAGAGAATGGGATAATGTATTCAAGGAGTTAAAAGTAAAATCTGACAACCAAAATACTCTATCCAGGGAAATATTTCTTCAAAAATGGAGAGACAGACTTTCCTAGACACACAAAAGCTGAGGGACTTCACTACACCAGACATGCCTTATAAGAATTATTAATGGGATTTTTATCAAGCTGAAATGAAATGATATTAATTTGTAACATAAAAGCAAATGAAATTATAAAACTCACTAGTAAAGAAAAGTATATAGTCAAATTCAGGATACTCTTAATACTGTAATGGTGGTATATATATCATTTAACTACAGTGTAAAGTTTAAAAGGAAAATATAGAAATATAAGTATAACTACAATAATTTTAATGGATACACAATATAAATGGGGGAGTTCAAATAAATAACCTAACATTTAATCGCAAGGAAATAAAAAGAACAAAATAATACCAAAGTTAGCAGAAGGAACTAACAAAGATCAGAGAAGATATAAATGACAAAGACTAGAATAACAATTGTAAAAGGATCAATAAAAGACATTTTAAAAAAAGATAAAGTTGAAATCCTTTAGCTAGATTTAGAGAAAACAGAAGACTCAAATGAATAATATCAGAAATGGAAGATTAGACTTCACAACCAAGATGGCAGAAATACAAAAGACCATAACAGCATGAAGATAGAAATCATATGATCCTTTCCATAAGAAGAAAAAGCACTTGACAAAATTCAAAATTTTTTCATGATAAAAAGTCTCAAATAGCTAGGTATGAAATTAATGTACCTCAACTTAATAAAAATAATATAGACCAGCAGTTAGCATCATACTCAATAGTTAAAGAGTTGAAAGCCTTATCTAAGATCAGAAAGAACACATAGGTGTCTGCTCTCACCACTTGCATTCAACAGGGGACTAGAAGTCCTAGTTAGAGAAATGGGGTAAGAACAAGAAGCAAGAAACATCCAAACTGGAAAAGAAGCAGTAAAATTATCTTTATTTGCATATGACATAATATCGTATATAAAACTCCTAAAGAGTGTAGCAAAACTGTTATAACTAATAAATTTAGTAAAGTTGCAGTATACAAAATCAATATGTAAAAATGAGCTGCATTTATATACACTAAAAATGAATTATTTGCAGAGAAATTATAAACACAAGCTCCTAGTAGCATCATATAGAATAAAATTGTATAGAATAAATTTAACCAAGGAGCTGAAAGACCTTTACAGAGAAAACTATAAGACAATGAAAGAAATTGAAAAAGATATAAATAAATGGAAAAATTGTCCACGTTATTGAATTGGAAGAGTGAATATTGTTAAAACATCCATAATACTGAAAACAATCTATAGATTCTGTGTTTTTGCTATCAAAATTTCAATTGCCGTTTTTGCAGAAATGAAAAAACCTTAACATTTGTATAATACTACAAAGACACCACATAATAAGCACACTCTTGAGAAAGAAGAATAAAGCTGGAAACACCACATTTTCTGATTTCAAACTACATTAAAAATCTATAACCATCAAAAGAGTATGGTAGTGATTAAAATTAGACATACAGCCCAATGGAACAGAATAGAAATCCCCAAAATAAACTCACAGACCTATGGTCAACTAATCTTTAACGAGGGTGCAAAAACATAAAAAAGGGAAAGTACAGTTTCTTCAATAAATGGTAGTAGAAAACTGGACATCCCCATGCAAAGGAATCTAACAGGCTCCTTTATCTTACAACACACAAAACATAACTCAAATTGATTAGCTACTTAAGTGTAACACAGGAAACCATAAAATCACAACAAAGTACAAGAAACAAAAGTAAAATAAACAAGCAGGACTCTTAACAAACTGAAAAGCTTCTGCTCAGCAAAGGAAGCAAGCAACATATTGAGAAGACAAACTATGGAATGGAAGAAAATATTTGCAAACTATATATCTGATAAGGAACTTATATCTGACATATCTAAGGAAGGCATAGAAATAAATAACAAAAATATCAGTAGTTTGGTTAGAAATGGGCAAAGGCCTGAAAATATATTTTTCTAAAAAAGGTCTTCAAATGCCAGTCTGAACATGGAAGGGTGCTTAGCATCCCAAATCATTAGGGAATTGAAAATCAAAACAACAAGATTTCACCATGCATTCATTAGAATGTCTAGTATAGAAAGATAGGAAAAATGAATGTTGACGAGCAACTAGAGAAAAGGGAATCCTGGAGCCTTGTGTACATTGGTGCCGCCATTATGGAAAACAAAATGGAGGTTCCTCAAAAAAATTAAGTTAGAACTAGCATGTGATCTATCAGTCCCACTTTTGGATATGTATCCAAAGGAAATGAAACCAGCAGTGTTGAAAAGACATCTGCATTCCCTTGTTCCTTGCAACATTATTTACAAAAGCCAAGATATGAAGGCAATCTAACTATCTGCCAGCAGTTAAATGCGTGAAGATGGAATGATGTTCATTTATAAGACAGGGAAATTCTGTATTTGCAGCAACACTGATGGATCTGGGTGGCATTATGCTAAATGAAATAACACTGGACAGAGAAACACACATCCTTTATGGTATCACTTGTATATGGAAGCCTTTTTTTAAAAGAAACAGTTGAATGGTGGTTTTTGCAGGCTGTGGGAAATGAGGTGATATTGGTCAAAGAATATAAAACTTCAGTTATAAGATGAATAAGGTCTGAGGGTATAATGTACCCCCTGGTGGACGTAGTCAATAATACTGTATTGTATATTTGCAAGTTGCTGAGATTTTAAGTGTTTGAAACAAAGAGGGAGAAAGCACCTGTGAACTGATGGATGTGTTAATTAACTTGATGGTAGCAGACTTTTCACAGTGTATATGCAGATTAAATCATTTCCTTACATACTTTAAATATATACTATTTTTTTTTTTTTTTCAATAATACCTCAATAAAGCTAGTGCGGGGAAAGGAAAAATATGCCTAGGAAGTTGGCAGTAACAGAAACTATTACTGAGGGGCAACTTACTCCCAGCCTTACCTTAGCAATTCTTATTCCACAGCCCTCTTAAAATCCCACCTGCCTACAGTGTAATCCAGCATGATACTCTGCTTTGCTGTCACACTGGGTGTCTCTAACACTTGATCTGGCCACCTTCCCTCCCTCTACAGGGCCTGATGTCTGGGTGTTCTTGGTTCTACTTCTATTCCTTCAGATCTTAGTTCAATCATTGTTTCCTCTGGGAAGCCTCCCCAGAACTACCAGTTTCTTGATTACATACCATCTTAGAATCTTGCCTTTCCTTCAGTCTTTCTCTACATCTTCAAGTTTGTGTTCACAAGTGTGACAATTTCACACAGTGTCTGTTTTGCTCACTGCTCTTTCTCTAATGCCCAGAACAGCATGGTCTACTGCTGGGGAGTGAAAGAAAAAGGAAGGCTGAGAGGTGAGGCCGGGGTGAAAGAGCATCTTTCCATTCCTCAAACCACTCTTCCTCCTGGATCTGAGTGGGGATGTGGGGAGACCTGGGCAGGGGACATCCCCATGGCATTTCGCAGTGCCATTATCTTCCTCAGCATAATTGCAAAGGAAGAGAATCCAACTTTAACTGGAATATTCCAAAATAGTTTCTCTAGCCAGACTGCTTTCTAAATTTGGAGATATTGTTGCACATGTGGAAAGGGGCTGCCCCCTCAAAAGCCCCTGAGGCGGCCTGTGCCCCAGAGTCTGTGGGGCACTGATAAGCCTCATGCTTGGCAGAGGGTACATGCTGGGGGTGGTGTGTGTGTGTGAAGGTGATTGCCAGGATAGTTAGCTTCAGGAAGTGGAGCTCTTGGCTGGCGATTGCCAGCTTGATCTTCCACTCAGTGAGATCTGTTAGGTAATTATTTAATTTTATACTTGAGTTTGAAGAAGACACTAGAAGTTTATGCCTTTGTGTCCCCAAATGGGCTATGCATGCCACAGGAAAGTGTTTGTGCTTTTCTGTCTCTCTCTCTGCTGACATTGGCTATTAATGTTGCTGTGGGAATTGTTGTGGTGTCGCCAGGGGTGTTTGGAAATGTGTGCAGATATTTCCCTTTGGTATTTCTTTCATCTGCAAGATGTGCATCAGTACCAAGAGTTGAAATGGTCACTATTACCCATTTGAATGGAACAGTTGGGATGATATATGAAGGTATTTGAAGTGCTCTTTTAGGTGATATATTAAATTTTCAGTCCTAGAGTATGTTTTAGAATAGTACAGAATGTATGGAAAGATGTGTAAATGTGAATAAGATCAAATATAGGTCACCTTGAAGTGAAAATAAATTCTCTTTGGGAGAAGGAGCATCCTGTAGTAAAAGCAACTATAAATATAATTTGAACTGATTTAGCATGACAACATTATGAAAGACTGTTGAAATCTGTGCTTGGAATTTTCTTTATCAGAACTTGAAAGCAATTGCTTAAGAAAGCTATATTATCCCTCATGCTTCAGTTGGTCCTCAGGAAAAAAAAAAATGAAGAATGAAAATATACATAATGAATAGATTAACTGCCTAGCAAGTGGGTTACATTACCTCCCTAACTCAGTGTGGCCCAACTAATCTTTAAGGAAGCAAGTTCCTTAAATACATTGTTCAACCAACTGGAAAATTAACTAGGGTGTTGACTGGAGAGATCTCATTTCCATGCTAAAACTTGTCAAGTAGAAATGAAGGAGGTGTCCAACTACTTGTTTTTCAAAACGTGTCTGCTGTCACTAGACCTTTTAATGTAAATGATCTCTTTCAGGGGAAGAAAAAGAATTGAAAGTGTTCCTTAGTCATTAAAAAAAAAAATGTAAACATTAAAAAATATTGTGGTTAGCTCAAATGATAACTTCTAAATAGCCAGCGTAATCCACCTGGCCAAAAACTTTACTTAACATCTAATTTCTCTAACACTTAGTTTTCTCTTTCTCCAACCCAACTCAACCTAGTATGGGGGAAGGAGGGGAAAATGTAGGTATATATATATAAATCTCAGTATTTTCATGTTCAGGCACAGCTGGAACTAGGGTATCTAAGCATAGTAAGTGTGTTACCCAGTCCTATATGTTTTACCTCTGTCTGTTCTCCTTTTAATTGACACCTTTCTTAAGGCTTTTTCTCATTATAGCAAGATGGCTACCAGGAGTTCTAAATGTATGCTCTAGCATCCTGGCAACTTCCATCAGAAAGAGAATTTCTTTCTCAATAACACCAGTCATGTTCCCAGAATATACTCATTGGCCTGACTTGGGTCATAGGCCCTTCTCTGAACCTATGGCCATAGCCAGAGTGGTAATTATGCTGCCATCATGAAGCTCTGAGGCACAGTCCATACTTGGGAGTTGGGAGGTAGAGACAACCACACAGGGACCAAAAGTAGAGGAGCAGTGGCTTTCTAAAGCACTGTCAAGGTGCTCCTTCCAGGAGGAATGGCTACAGTAAAGGTGGAAGAATGGTCTGCTAAACAGACTGCACTACTGTCTTCCTGTAGTATGAGTGTGGCCCTGAGACTTTGGCATTTCTCCAGTGAGAAGATGAAAGTTAGCCCTCCCTCCCTGATTCTGATTTTGGTTATGTGACTTATTTTGGCAAGGAGACTTAGCAGAAATTATGCAAGCAGAGACATAAAAGTGTACTTCCCAACAGCCTGCCTCTTGTCACTGTTACATCTCTGAGGAGGCTCTCCTACAGACCCCAGAAGAAGACAAACATTAAGAATGGAACTTTCCAAGCTCACCCAACCCATTGTAGAGCCCTAATTGACCTTAAAACATGAATGGACCAAGCCGCGGTCATTTGACCCATTTGTCAGCTGTGAGTCAAATAATCTATGACTATTATTTAAATCCTCTGTGATTGGGATGGTTTGTTAGACAGAAATTGCTACCTGACACATTCTGGTACATTATCTCTATTATTATCATTTACAGGTTGATAATCAACTGTTGTGCACTAATTTAAATGTACCCATGGTTATATATTGACCAAGGGTGGAGAAGGAGTAATTCTTTTGAATCAGTGAGTAACTAGCTTCTTCCCCAAACTCTGAATGTCCCCTGACCCTGGCCTTCTCTCAGCACCTTGGAGCTCCCTTCAATCCAACCACTAAAGGAGAATTCCTGCTCTAGATCTTCCAATATGCTGATCTAATTCTGTAGCAGAAATCCATTCTGATCAGACATTTCCTGGGCTCTACTATTTGTTAAATATCCTGAATATCATCCTGGTCATTTATGGACCTGATTCATCGCTTTCTTAGACTGTTTCCAGAGCTGTCTCTCCAACCGAATCATCCTGAGTCACGGCTCAACCTTTCACAATCCAGCCTAGTTGGGTGGACCAAGAGTAAAAACATGTGCTGGAGGGAACAGTGGCGGTCCAGTGAATTACCAAAAAAACTGAAGTCATATGCTGCCCGGGTTTAGTGCCCAATGGATTAACAACGCCCACTAAATGTGAGAATGCTTAGAGCGTTTGTCCTCCTTTTAAATACAAGCAATATATGCAAGAGTGCCTTTGGGGGCTTTTTTTTTTTTTTTCAATACAGCTAAAACTTAGTGACATTACCAGCAGAATCACCATCTTCCTCGTCTCCAGCACCAATCAAATTAATTGTGATAAACTTTCATTCAGTGTTACCAAGTATCTCTCAACCATTTATTCTCAAATCCTGGAAATAAATCTTAATGTGTTGTACTAGGCTCTGCTCCAGACACTGACCAAATTAGGACTGCGGGCTTCGTGGAGCCCAGAATCCCTTTGATGAGAGAGAGGAGAGAAGGGACTGGCTAGAAAACCTAGGACACACAAGTTACTCCCCAACACTTGAACTCTGACTCTCCCTAGAGTTGCAATGCCTGGGTAAACCCAAAGGGAGGTCCCTTCCCCCCATATATAGGAGACTCCATTTTAACAACTCTCTCTCTTGCTCCTGTAACCTCAAGCTGCATGCATCACTTCTGTTTAGTTGTTTTCTAATAAACTTGCACGTGGTGGTGGGGCAAGGAGTCTCCCCTTGAAGTCTTTTCAGGACAAACTGCACTCACCAGTGCCAGGTACCCACATCACCTTCTCTGCCCAGAGAGGTTGGGGGTTACTTGTGACCACAGGGACTTTGACTTTTCCTCTGACTTTTGTCTAGCCTGCCACCAATCTGCAGGCCCGACCCTCCTCCTCCACAGACTTCATTTTCATCGTCTCTTCCCTTCCTGCCCACAACTTTGGAGGCCCGGTCACCATGGCTCAGCTGCATGGGATCTTCAGTATTAAGACAGGCCCCTGCAGACCTGCTTAGCATTCCCTGTTTCCATTGCAGACACCCATAGCTTTTAGAACCCTAGGCTGGAGGAAGAAGGACATGGAGACTGGTCTGAAAGCAAGAGCCCCCAAAAGAAGCTCTGGATTTTCCACCCCAGGAAATGTGGCAGGGATGCCAGAGGACTTGGGCTTGTTCTGGTTTGCCTGAAGCGCCCAGATATCTCCCGCCACCTCTCTGGCGTTCTCACTTTCCTTCTGACAGCTGACCTCTGCTCTCGTCTATACAACTGTTACTTGTGGCAAGAATCAGAATCCCCGTGGGAATTGCATACCTGGAACTTGTTCTCAGACAAGTGTCTTAGCCTATCAGACTCCAGATTTATCTGAAAATGAGGAAGGGTACAGGGACTGAATGGAGTCATTTATGTAGAATGCCAGGTGTCATGTTTGGCACATGACAGAACTGCTGTCCGCGACATAAATCATGCCCTCTCTGTTCCCTCTTCATTGTTGTTAGAGACAGTCTGCTGGCATGTGAGTCGGGGCTGTCCAGAGAAACAGGACAGCAGAGTATATCAATAGGAAGAGAGTATGAGGAATCGGCTCACGTGATTATGGAGGCTGAGACATCCCAGGATCTGCCATCTGCATACTGGAGACCCAGGATCCTGGTGGTCCTCTTCCAGTCCACATCTGAGAACCTGGGAGAGGAGCATGAGCTCCCCGGAGAGGCCAGAGGAGACAAATAGATGTCCCAGCTCACACAGGCAGGCAGCAAGTCCCTCCTCAGCTTTTCTCTTCTAGTCAGACCCTCAACAGACTGGAGATGCCCACCCGCACTGGGAGTTCAAGCTACTTTCCTGAGCCCACTGATTTAATATTATTCTTCCCTGGAAACATCCTTAGAGGCAGATCCAGAGATAATATTTAAAATCCAGGCGCCCCCTGGCCTAGTTGAGTTGAGACATAAAAATTAACCGTCCCACTCTGTCCCTGCTTTTGCTGGCTGAGTCTGGATTTGAAAATCCTACCAAGAAGGAGTAATTCATGTCCTCCACTCTTCTCTCCAGTGAGGCAAACTGAACCTGGCATTCTCTCACATTGAGTCCCGTCTGCTCAAGTGCTGAGAACTTCTCGGAGCAGAGAAGACCTGCGGCACCTAGCACCACGCGACAGGTACTTCTTGCTCACGGTCTGTGTCTGGGGCCCACTCAATGCAGGGCAGCCGTGAACCATCCCTGGTTGGTTACTTAGAGTCCAGTGTGTCACCTCAGTGGCTGTTTGACTCTCCCCAGGGCAGACATTTGTCCCACTGTCCTGAGCATGGCCCCTGGAAGCAGCGCTCCTCTCCTGTCCACTCCAATGGCTGTGACCAGTCTTTGCTTCAGCCCCACTGGGCGTCCGAGCTTCCCTTCTTCTGCAAAGGATTCTTTTGATATGGATTTCAGAGCCAGGGTGAGAAGAGATTCTGGGACACCAGCATAGTCCTCCCATTAAACCTTAGTTCTGAGGTCAAATATGCAGGAAGAGAATTGGGCTCTAGGATCACTAGTGACTCTCCTGTGAGGGATGGCTTTAGGCATGGGGACATTATCAAGTGAAATTACAGTCAGGAAAAGCCTTTAAATAGCAATCCACACTGAAATGCATGACTTCGCACAGGAATGAGTGTGAACCATCCCCAATAGGAATATTTTCTGCTGCTTTGACTTTCAGTTTCTTTTCTTCCTTTGCAGCAACAGGACACAGTGTGTCCTCGGTTCCCTCCTGGGTGTAGCAGTGGTGTTCACACTGGTGTGTCTGTCCTTGGCAGCAGACTTCAAGGAGGTGTGGAAGCAGGAGTCGTTCTGAGCAACCCAGAGCTCCTTGCAGGGCAGGAGAGGCAGGTGGGGGGTCGCGGCCCAGCTGAGTCGCGCAAAGTTAGGAGAGTGGTGAGCAGGGAGAATGAAAAAAAACCAAGGCTGCACGGAGGAACTCTTTCCAAATATTCCCTTGGACCCCTACTGCTCGCAGGGGTGGCCAGATAGCCTCAAACTATGCCACTCCTTACCTCTGACAGCCTGAGTCCAAGAGGCTGGTGTCTGGTGCCGAAGAGCCTGGTTGCTCTGAAATTCTTGGTAAACATGAGTGCATCATTATCCATCTCTAGCAGTTCACGCTGGGTCCATCTGTGCCTTTTAACAGCCCACAGTTTGCAGCGTAAAAGATGGATGTGACTTAGTCTTAGAGGAACTTAGCTCTTTCTCCTTGCTTCTTTTGTTGCTTTAATTTTTGCTTTTGACTTTTTCTACCAGGTCAGCCTTAGGCCAAATTGGAAAGTGGGAGATAAATATTTGTGTGTTGAACTTTATAGACATTAAAATGTTTCTGTATCTATTTCCTGATTTTATTGGGCATTCACTAGCTAAGGAAGGTAGAGCTAGCTGATCCCTGATTGAAGTTTGTGGAAGAGCTAAAGCCCAGAGAAGCTACGCAAGCCACCCAATGACACACAGTAGTAGGTAACTGGGAGTGAGAAATAGAGCTCAGGTGTTCTCTCTCCTAGTCCAGCACTCTTGCCCTCTGACTCCTGCCTTGGTCTCTCCCTCCTTCCTTCTGGTTCTGTGCACTCCTACCTGCCTGCCCTCAGTCATGCCGCCTCTGTCCCTGAGGCCTGTCAACAATTCAGGGCGACCAGGCTCTGCAGAATTTTCCCAAGCTTGTCACCATCACTTCATGCCCACATACATGTCCTCAAGGCCTGTTCTCTGCTAGACAATGAGACTGAAACGTATAGATGCCTAAACAGGTGTTTCTAGAAATACAGCATCAGGGTGAGGGAGAAAACAGGATATTGACTCAGGTGCCTGGGGACCATCAGGAAGTGCTAATGAGAGGAATAATCTTGATGTTCACATGTGGGATGGTGGCGCACGGAGAGTCCTGCCGTCTCAGGAACCAGATGTTTCTTAGTACCACCACTGTGAGCTGAGGGTCTGTGCAGGCTGAGTGTGTGTGTGGACCCAGGCTTCAGGCATCCCTGGGGTCCATAAGGCCTGGGGGTGAGTATGTTCTGGGGGTATGGGCCGATGCCACCAGGTTTTCCCATGTGTTCTTTCCTAGTGGAAAATCTGAGAGTCTGCACTTTCAGGTATGACTTTCTGACTCTTTAAACATAGGACAGATGCCCCGATGCGTTACTGGGCATGTGACTGGTGCCTCTGATCTGGAGAGACTGAAAAGGCCTCATGGATTTGGCTAGAATAGCCGCCAGGCTGGGCACCATCGTTTCAGAGAGACTCAGAGCATATTCAAGGACAGAGGAGCCTGGACAGGGGAGGGCGCGAGAGGTACACAGGCGAGAGGCACCGAGGGGCTGTCTGGTCACGGAGAGTCACTGTGCCTAGCCCCTGGGCAGGCCGTGGTGCCCCCTACTACAGGTTGACACCAGGGTCGCCTGCGCCACCCGCTTCTTAACTACCCTTCATGCTCTCAGGATGCAGGCGTTGATTTTTAAGTCTCCATGTCCTAGCATGGGTGGAGGGCAGAGAGACCGTGTAAAGAGCCAGAATGGGGTTCCTTTGCCTAGGTCTCCATTGCATCTTCCTTGTTGTTATGATTTTGTTTTTATAATTGGTTACTACTGTAAAAATCACTGTGAGCTCCTGGACCGCATACAAATTTTGCTGACCCAGCCCTAGCTGGTGTGAATCTCAGTACATATTTTTTAAATTCTTCTAAAATAGTTTCTATACTGTATTACCACAAATATTAATAGGTATTATATATAACTAATTATTGGATCAAATACATTTGAGAAACCTTGGGTTAAACAAAGTTTGGAAACCCCCTGCAGTGAAATGCTAACGTGAGTGCTGTGGCTATCCAAAATACTAGTCCAAATTGACAATTCCTGAGGATGTCATCAACCTCTTCCAGGTTTTCCCCTGGGGAAATGCTCTCTAAAGTGAAACTTTTCTTGAAAACCAGCCAAAGCAAACCAAAAAACAAGAACAATAAAATCATTTGCGGGTTCCTAATCCACCTTTGTGAGCTGTCCACCAGCCACTGGGGAAGGCATCTGTTTGGACAGTCCAGTCCGTACTCTAGAAGGGGAAGAGGTGGTGCATGCGAGTAATATTCTTTGGAGGAAAAGGGTAACCAGCTGGTTGGAAAGAAGAGGGAATGTGTTTATTACTTTCCACCTAAGGTGATTTCTGTGAAGTGAATCCTAAATGCTTTAAATGACTCTGTGACTGGCCACTAATCTATGAAGCCTGCACAGCAACTGATATCAGTTACATGACCATTTTGATTAAAAACAATTACCAGAAACTTTGTCTATTTTGCTGCTAACTGCTAATTTCCCTAAAGAAAAATTTCTGCTTACAATGTAAAGACTTGAAAACACACAGTGCCTTTTGCATAAGAAAGGAGCGGGGCTAAGGGCCCTACCGACTCCAGGCTTGTCTCCATGCAGGACTGATGCTTAACTGGGGACAATGCAGGACAGTTCTGCAGACAAGAGCACCCTCTGAGCCAGTGGCGTCTGCGTGCCATCCCAGCCCTGTCTCTGAACCACCACCTGCCTTAAGGCACCTTATTTAAACCTGCTTGATTTTCAGTTGACTTCTCTGTGTCGTGGAGACAGTAAAACTTACATGATAGGACCTTCTATAGTGGCTGGTGAGGGTGAACACAGTATTTTGCCCACAGCAGGCATTGCTAGTCACATGACGAGTGTGACAGGGTGACACAAGACATCCAGAAGTAGGCAGTATGGCATCCCTGGAGTGGCTAACTTTCTGCACTGTCACTGTTAACATGCGCTTTCTGCCCTCGGCTTCAAGGAGGTTCCCCCACCTTGCCCTCAGGTCCTCAGGTTCTGTGGTTTTGTTTCCGGCAGGACCAAGAGGGGTGGTTGAAGAGGGACTCATTCATGCCAACTCAGTTTGTCAGCTCTTTTGCAGGAAACAGACAGCTTTCTCTGAAATCCCACATAGTTTATTTTGCTTATGTCTCATTGACCAACCCTGTGTCACCAAGCACCTCTTAGCTGCAAGGGAGTCTAAAGAAAAGAGTATTTAAAAAGACTCAGTGGTACCTGAGCACACTGAGCGTAGAAGAAATAGCATCACAGGAAGCAAGAAAGGGAGAGTGATAGGATGACCAGTAAACAGCAGAATCTACCCCAGGGATTTCACCCACACCTGCCGGCCATCCTCTGCTTTTTGGACAGCGGCTCTGGTTTATATGCCAAGAGACCAAGAAGCTGACCTCTGTCTTTGCCCCCAGAGGAGGTGATAAAGAGCTCTCATGAGCATTGGTTGCTCCTTTCCAGGCTCTTGTGCAAGTACTTTCCATGCGTCATCTCACAATGAGAACCAGGAGCTAGGTTTTATCATGACCACTCTTGTATGGAGGACAAGCCTGATGCACAGAGCTGCAGCTCCCTGCTCAGACCTCACTGCTACTTAAAAGGCAGAATTCAGAATCCTTCACAGGTTGTTTGTCTCTATAGCCCAAACCCTTAAGCATGATTCCATATTTCCTTATTAAAAATAAATGATCGTATTTTATAGTGAATTGATATTAAACTCAGGGACAAAAGGAGATTTAATTGGGGGAAATGATAGTATTTCCAACAATTAGTGCAGGGACAATTTGATGTTCACAAAGGGATCTCATCCCATAGACTGAAAACAATTAAATCAAAATGTAGCTAATCTAAACGTATAAACTAAAGCTCAAACTTTTAGAAGAAAATCTTCATGACTTTGGATTAGGCAAAAACTATATAGATATGACATCAAAAACATGATTCAGATATTGATAAACCAGGCTTCATCAAAATTAAAGAATTTTGTGCCTGAAAGGAAATAATTTTTAAAATTTTAATAAACTGCAGACTCTAAGAAAGTACTTGCAAAGAATATACCTGGCAAAGCACTTGTATCCAGACTATATAAAAAATCCTGCAATTTAATAAAAAATGGTATGATTAAAACTGGATGAAAGATTTGTAAAGACAGTCCATTTAAAAAAATACAAATGAGTAATAAACATATAAAAAAAGATGTTCCACATCACTAGTTATTAAGGAAAAGCACATTATCACCACAATGAAATTCTACTTCGCAACAACTGAAGTGACTTTCAGTAGGCACACAATAATTTGTTTTGTTGAGGATGCAGAGAACTGGATTCCTTTACACCCCAGCCTCTCTAGAAAAGTGTCAGCTTCTTAAAGATCAATCCATTTTCTTTGCCTTTGACATAGCAATTCCACATCCAGGTAAGTGCCCAAAGGACATGAAATCTATCTTCATGCAAAACGTGTACATAAGTGTTGATAGCAGTATATTGATAATGTCTAAGAAGTAGAAACCAAATGTCTATTAACAAGATAAGGAAAATGTTAAAAGGAATTAAGTACTATAACATAGATGGGGGCCTCAAAAATATTAAACCTAATGAAACAAGCCAGATGCAAAATACTACATACTGCAGGATTCTGTTGAGAAGGAATGTTGAGAAAAGGCCAGTCTATAGAGAAAGCAGAGACGTCGTTGCCAAGACATGGAGTGGGACATGACAGCATATGTCTGTGCAGAATCTCTTTTGGGTGATGGAAATGTTCAGGAAATGCATTACAATGATGTCTTTCTACCTCTTTAAATTACCCAAAAGTCATGGGATGTACCCTTAAAACAGATAAGTTTTATTTTATATAAACTGTAAAGAAAGAAAGCTGTTAAAAGTGTCTGAAGAGAAGCAAGTTTGTATTATAGGTATCCCTTCTATTTTGTTGTAGCAATAATTTCGTAATATAAAATGTGTACAACTGAGCAATTCCTGACAGAAACCAGACTGAATTCTAATGCTAAACTTTGCTTTGTGTCCCAGACCCATTCACTGTTAACGTTTCGCTAAGACTTTGCTTCACTCAGCTTCCATCACTCAGGACAAAGCTTCCTAAATAATCATTTCTTCATCCTAAAAATCAGCACTGAATTTTATCAACATTTGCATCTTATACAAATTCTTCTTTAGCATGTGTAGGATTAACATGGAGCAGAGAGCCTTGTGCTGGTCAAAGCCCCTTTATCTTGATTTGTCCTTGTGTCATAAAAGACTTGAGTTAAAGTAACTTATATGTTTGTATAGGATCTGGCACAATATTTGAGTGTGCCTTCTGGAAACGAGTCCCATGTTGTTTAGAAAGATTTTCATGATTGAAACTCAAGATTGTCACCCTATCAAAATTTGACCTTCCTGTCAAACTGAAGTTTTGCTTGGGTAGGAGCTCTATAGTTTACAAATTTGCAGAATTTGGAAAAATATCTGTGTAGTTCTTATTGTGAAAAGTTCTATGGACCATGATGATATAGATTCCAAGGATATAGCCCTTCTCTTACTGTTCTTAAATTTAAAACACGACACTAGACCTTTTAAAAATGTTAATCTGTGACTTCCTTTCTCTAGACTCTGAGTTTGTCTAAAGGAGCCCTTTTACAAAATAAGTCTCAAATTCTGCCTTAATGCCCCAAAAAGAAGACATAGCATTTGATTTTGACTCTGCCTACATTGTTTAATGTCTTTGAGAACAATTTACATGGCACCAGCCAATTCGTCCTGGGATCCCTGTCTCCACTTTAAGTCTCTTGTAACAAGCAGCTTGTGATCAGAGCTGGAAGGGTCTCAGAAGAATCAGAGCTCAACACCTCCATTTGCAAATGGAGGCACCAATGTCCAAAGAGGCTCTGTAACTTATTCCATTCAAACCCACACAGCAGTTTGTGGGTCCCAGCCCAGCACCTGTCCTGCCATGATGCTCTGTCAGCTGGCAGGATTTCGGAACCGGAGAGGTCTTTGGGACAATGCTGTCTGATAACTTGTCCTCAGAGGTAAGCTGCTGCCCACAGGGTGTAAGATGACTTTGGCAAGGGGCTATCTTCCCCTTTGATTGTATCCCTTGAGGATGTAATCCTGGTGTTCTGGAACATTCTTAAGATTCATAGAGGTAAGGTATAATTCTGATCATTCTAGTTGTTTTCAGATGGCTACTGCAGAGAGCAAATCTTAGTGAAGTTCTTTTTGTCTGTGTCAGTGATCAGTTAGAGAATATCAGGATACCTGATGCTGAGAAGTGATTGGGGAGTGAATGCATCTTATTTTTCTTAGGAATGTAATTTATAGATTAATTCATTTAAAGGGTGTTCAGGCTTATTTTAGAAAGTCCTTTTTTTTTTGCTTAGAGAGAGCTTTCACCTGTATTGTTACCTTGTCAGACCATCTGATAGCACCATGAGGTTGGTATTGCTATGAGGATGTAACAGATAAAATGTGGAGTGTTATAAAGTGTGGGTGGATTGCCCAAGGTCACACCACTATCACCTCAGCAGAGGAGGTATGGAAACCTGGTCTTCTCATTCCCAGAAGGTAAGTTGTTTTCTCAATCCATTTGTTCCCTTTCTGAATTGAACAATATTGTTGTCATATGGTTTCAGTTTCCTGATGAAAAAAGCTGTCTATCAAAGACTGTATCTACCAGCAGGCTGGCTGGAGAAATTTTAATGAAGTGGAGGGGCTGCTGTTGGGACTATGGATATTTAATTTGCCAGTTCTCTTTTGTTGTGAGAAGAGCTTAACCTTAGGCTATTTTCCTTCTGAAGCAGACACTCCTTAGAAGCCTTTCCTACTTTAAGAAACCAAAATATTCACCAAGTTGAAATTGCAAAGTCAAGGAATTGGGAGTGATTATTCTTTTCATAGGCTTTCACTTTATAAAAGATTTACCAAAAAAATCCTATAAATAATGCACAAGTGTTCTTTCTGCATTTCAAATATGATTCAGTTGACCAAAAAAAATTAATCATTTTATAATCATTTCCTCCCGCCCGCCCCCAAAATCCTTTTCTTGTTCTTTATTGACTATTTTCTCATTTCTTGAAAATTTCATTTTGGCCACCTTTGAACAGCAAGGTTGGCCTCATCCTCAGTTTTCAAAATTAGTGATGAGTAATGAATTCCAAAGGGATCCGGGAAATGCTTCCTGTTGAACTTGAATATGGAGTAAGTGACATGAACTCACAGTTCCAGAGCCATGTTGCTGTTACTGAAGTTTCTCCTGTTCAGGTCTGGACTCCAGAGGTAGGTTCCTGGGTCCTCCCTGGAGGGGAGGTCAGGAGTGCCTTCCTCCTGAAGGACATGAGTGCAGCAGGCCCAGGCCCACAGTGTCTGTACAGACCCTGGGTGACTAATTCAGCATTTTTAATCTGTCATTGAAAGCATTCTATTATGATGTTTCTTGCCTGAGATGAAACATACTAATTCAAACAATCTCCAGCTAAAGACTCTTGTTTTTTTCTTTTTGGGGGGTGGGGCAGGTGTGGGGTTGGGGCTGGATAGCTGCGAGGTGGAAGAAAAGAGGCTGGTGGAGAACAGATGGCTTCCTCCCCCATACATATTCATGAGTGCATTTATTTCATTATGTGGTCCCCTGGGAAACCTTTTACTTCAGCTTTTATAAGTTTGTATGGCCATCAAATTGAGCAGTCAGAAGCCTTCTGTCAAAAGCTGTGTTGCTGCAAAATTTGAAGCAAAGTATGTGAAAGGCATCACTTCACACTTATGTCTTGACTTTTCATCATTGAAACCCCTTTTATTTTGAGATCTAAGTCAAGAAAGTCATTGAGCATCATATACATGTTACGTGTTGATGGCTGAGCTGGCATGTTTCATTACTCAGATGGTGGTGTGTTATGTTTAGAGTATCACTTAAGCATATTGTTTGCTAATTTTATAAGAAACATGAGATTAAAACATGTCTGCATATCTGTTGTTCCAGAGTTCGCTCCAGGCCCTCCTCATCTGTAGAAATCAAATGGGTCATCCGATGGCTTGGAAAATACTCATTGAATTCCTTGAGTGTCTGATAATTTGGCAGGAAACTACCTGTGATGTGTTTCATCGACTTCTTTTCCACTGGACCAAGACACAGCACGTACTGAATGGCACAGATTTCTCCCCCTTACCTGGAGCAAGGTCCTGGTTAGAGATTAATGAAGGTACCTTGATAGCCTTTGCTTTAAGTGAGGTTGTCAGCATCTCCTTTAAATCCACTTGCCTTGGCCTCACTCAGGAAGGAGCATTGTTGTCTTCCCATTGTTGCCTGTCCATGAGAAACCATTGTGTGCATGTCTCTATGGGATGATGAGATGTATTCTGTGGAAATCAAGGCATACATGATCTCTGTCCACTTGGGTGAAGCAAGTCATTCACTTTCATTAAAATTCTTAACATAATAATGATAGATGTAAAAACAACACTAACAGTAGCATAGCCTGATATTTATTTTGCATTTACTATAGGGCAGGTGCAATACTAAGTATTCTATAGACAACTTATGATGCCTGTCCTATTACTATTTACATTTTGCAACTGAGGATGCTAGTGTTTAAAGAAGCTGGGTATCTTTTCTATATTGTGTCAAGAAATGTGAGACTTTTAAACAAAGTTTAATCTCCCTGAATTCTCACAATCTCTCAATAGTAAGAGATACAAGAATTGTGAGAAGTTGAACAGTCTTGTGGAGTCCAGTCCTGAATAGATTTCACAGCAAGAAAAGTCCTATGTAGATAAAAGTTATCGGGCATCAAAACCATGAGAAGGAAGAGGAAACCTGTTTGCAGAGAAGAGAATAAAGAGGAACAGAGACGCTTGAGGCCAGTTGGGGTCGGGACAGACACGATAGTGCCTGAACCTGGGCCTACAAGGTTCAGAGCCCCCCGGGGCTTTCTCTGGGAGCTCAGCTCTGACTCATTCACACTTGCCACCTATAGTTTTACACTAACCCTCCCTCCCTTGACTCAGCATTTCTTTAGTGGTTTCTGTCCTCTGTGAGCAAGAATCTGGACTTGAAATAATGGCATTAAGATTCAAAGCCTTATCCTCAGACCCTAGACTGGAGTCCACACATCATTAAAATCATCCTTTGCTTAGTGGTACCCCATTTTGGAAGGAAAGGATGCAGGGAACATGGCCACAGAGCACACAGGTTTCTGTAGACAACTAAATTGAGGAGGAAACAAAAACAAATCATAAAGGAAACTGTAGAGACATGACTTCTGTAGCCCAGCATTCAATCTAAGCAAAGCTCATGCTTGTCTAACTTGATCTTCACTGAAGTACTTTCTGTTGACTTTAAAAGGTTATAAACATGAAAATGCTTATTAAAAGTTATAATAAACATGCATGATAGTATGTAAAGTGAAATCTGCCCTTCTCTGAACCTGCTCACTTGGTCCTTGGGGACACCCACCCTGCAGGGTTCTTAGATATGTGTCCTTTTAGGATGGACAGGCGCTCATGACCAGGTGCTTCAGCAGGTCAGCCACGCGTGCTTGCTCCTCACTGACCAACTGTTATGCCACAGGAATCCTAGCATGTGGGGTCACACCAGCGTACCTCATTCTACCTGGAGCTACACGCTGTCTGCCCTGCAGTGATGCACAGGTTCTTGATGACCCGCATTCAATTATCTCCAGATCTCTGCGGTGACAACCAGAATTCAACAATTCTCTTAGAATTGCTTCTTTTGCTTATTTTAGGCCATGCTTTGGAAACACTATTAGAAGGATTCAAAATGTAATTGTCTACCCTTATAATCTTAAGGGGAAGGTAAATATAACAGATATTTACCTAATAATCAATTTGGATGGCATTTATACTAAGCCATTAATCAGAATCCCTCTGGGTTTCACTGTGATTCAGGGAAGGGTGGGTGTCATTGCTGTTGTTTTTGCCACCCTAAAGAAGAGTTTGAAACATTAAAACATAATAATGATTAGCAACTGACCCCTCCTGGGATGTAGGATGACTCTGAATAATTTGCTCTTGACTGCTTAGAAAATCAGTGAGTAAGCAAGTGTTTATTGATATGCCCAATGTAGACCTGGGAAAGGTCTAGGAAATTTCTGGTGTTCTTAAAGCAGAACTCACCCTTCATGCTTGTGTAGAGCAAGGGGAGACATGCAATAAGCAGATACTGTTGCTGATGTTTTGGGACTTAGCATATGTGATTTCAGGAATGAGGCAGATCTACAATGCAAAGAGAATACAACAATATTGAGAAAATTAAAGAATTTCTGATGTTTTATACACTATATGGATTTTCCTTATCAAAGAAGTAAAACATGCAGTCATAAGCTATGTGTTTTGTGAATATTTGCTGCCTTCAAAAATCAAGGTGGATAGGAAAACTTTTCTTTCTTTTAAGGAAAGGTGCAGGTAGGAATGAAGGTAAGTAGGCAGGCAGGAAGAAAGAGGAAGAAGAATTTTATTTTTATTTTTCCTTAGTTGTTCACACTGGTTGTTTCCCCCTGGAACTTGAACCGGATATGTGACCTGCAATCCTTTAGAGGAGATGGACCTAACCGCTGCTCTACCGAGGGCACCAGATAAGGATTTCTTAGACATCAGCACAGTGATATATGGTAGCTATTGCCCTGCTTCTTTATTAAGAGCCAATTAGGAGAAAACTCCATGTTTAACACTTTAGAAGATGTCAAGACAAAAACCACAAAACCAAAACAAAAAACAAAAAACAAACCCACAGTCCCTACGCAAAAGGAAGGTAATGAGGTTAATGCTGTATAATAAGTTAGCCAAAGTTACAATAAATACCAGGGTACACAAATATTTTTAGCTTAAGAAAATAAAAAAAAGACCATGAAAAACACATTCGTTTGTATGATTTAATCAGTTCTCCTTGGGAAATGAACCAAATGGCTGTATAGGATTTCCTCACAACACAATTCTGTGCCCATGTTCACCTGCACAGTGAGTTTGTCTTGTTTCATTAGTTGATGATCCTTGGGACATGACCTTTCATTGTGACTTATAACACAGCTGCCACTTGCTGAGGGCCACGAGGTGGCTAGCGTCAAACCAGGTGGCCATGATCACACTGACATGGTTGGCAAAGTAGTGTTTACTGGTAATCTCCCATCATCCCCATGCCTACTGGAGAACTGCCTGAACTCCATACCACCCCGAGAGCGCTTCCTCAGTGTTTGTGCTAAATCAGCCCACTCCTCATACCTGACACTTCTCAACATTTGGAGTTGTAAAATTCAGAGGTTTATTGCACTGCCTAAAGGTTTTCTCTAACAGGTAGTCATGTACATAAATAACTGTGCAAACAAAGAACTTTGTCCACATTCCACCTACAGTGGTTTCTTTTGATTGTTCCACATTTTTGCAACCCTTGTCATGACATACTATCATCCTATTTTCAGGTTCTTCCTTTTGTGTGAGCCTATGTTCTCTGGATACGTGTTCATTTAAGATGTCTACACCCTGCACAGAAAGTGGGCGTGTAGAATTAGGTCTGCATTTCAATCTACCACAAAGACCTATATTTGTGTGTGGAGGAAATGATGAGTCTCTAGAGATCCTCTCACTCAAACGGAACACAATAGGAAGGATGCTTATAGACAAATCCTACAAAGAACACTTCCAGTGACAACAGTCAGCATATGAAGATACCAGAATAGGCCCTTGGTAGCAAAGTCTAGGATATTTTATCATTCTGTTGTTTTTTTTTTTTTTTAAAAGGAAACATAAATGAAAAAATAGCAGGAGAAAACAGTTATGTCTCACCATTTGGATTAATTGATAAAGTATGCGTTTAACTAAACTAATTCAATCTGTTATTATTTTTATTATATTAACATTAGCATGATGTAAAGTCAACGGAATGCCCCAAAGGGCATGTAAGGGTTCTATTGATCCTGGGTTATCAGAGAGTCAATCAGAGTTTATGGAGCAACATTTTTGATCAAAAGAAGCAGTCTCCATAAGAGAAATTATTTGCTTGCTTGTAATCAACCAATTTTTGCCTTTATAGCCTACACAGAAATATTATTAATTATATCAATATACAGTTGCCCTTTCAGAAAACTAATTTCCAAGACTATGCAACAGACAAAAATTAAAATGAATTGAAGAAAGACCAGATTTATGTTATTTTATTTGTATTTTGAACTCTGCCCAATGAGGACAAAGTTCTCATTACTTATTCTGAACAGAGAAGCACATGAATTTGTGCAATGTAGATAGAATAGAAAACATTAACTTTCTTTGGTTTTTGGAATTTTAGAAAAAGTTAAAATAATAGTCTCATCAGAGAATCAGATAAGGATTACTAAGTGAACTTTTTCAGTAATTGGAAAATTGAAACAAAATGTTACATTACTTGGTTTTGTTTTCAAATTATCCAAGTCAGGTTGGTTGCCTCTGACCTTGGCAGGGGTCAGTGTTTGCATCGAAGACCTGAGACACTGAGGCTCAGGGCATCACAGGGTCAACATGGTAACACAGGATCCAGGAGGGGTCAAGAGCATCCTGAGTATCATCCTCTGTGCTCATGTCCCCTACTTTGTACTTTGCAGAAAGGACAAGGACAAGTGGTCTGTCTCCAAAAAAACCTGGAGCAGAGGGACTGCCACATCCAGGCAGCAGACCTTGCTGAGCTCTGGCTGTGTCCCGGGCAGGGCGGGGCCTTTGGTCTGGAGAGTCAGTCATAGTGGTTGGAAAACTTGAGATACAAGATCTGAGGTAGGATTAGCTCCTGATGAGGTTTTAGATCCAGTCAAGTCTTGCTTCTGCTGGCTTCAGGTCAGGTCTTATATGGGAGAACACCTTTTTGTGGGGGAAAGGGGTCCCAACAGTGCCTCCAGGATTTATGAGAGAAACGAAAGAACTGAGAGCACTCTGTACTCTTCTTCTGACGTCTGAATTCATTTTGGACAGTGAGACACTAATTAAGGCATCTGCACATAAGGAGATTTTTGTATATATTATAACAAGCCATGTGCTTAGAAATAAGGAAATCTTGCACAAAACTGGTTATTTTTATTGTTTGTTTCTTGAGGGAAATCGTGACCCTGCAGTGAAGACCTTCCCTTACCTTCTAGCAGACACCAAAGGTGGACCTATCTCAGACCTGGGCATCATGTTTTTTGACTACTTCAATATCTGTTGAATATATTTGATATACTATATATAACACATCAGTAGCGTAGTTCAGCAGGTGGAGTCAAGGCAGGTGTACAGGTTCAATACTCAGCTTGCACCTTTTCAGTTGGGAAGGCTGAGCAAGTCATTTAATTGCTTATACCTCAGTTTCCTCATCGGTAAAGTGAGAACAATCATTGCTTCTACTTCCTAGGTAAATGAATGAAATTAAATGAAAGTTGTGTGGTGTTCAATCACCAATTTTACCATAACTAGAGCTGTCATTAGATGTGATATTCAGCAGAACAGAATCCTCAGTTCTTTACCATCATTAGTAGCAAAAGAGAAAGCTTGGAGAGTGAGATGACTGTCCCTGACCATCGTGAGTGAGGAAGAACACAGGCTCCCTACATGTCATCAGAAGTTCTGTTGCTTAGTGATTTAGAGTGAGTGACAAAAATACATCGTGGGAACACATTTTGTCAGTCTGGAAATGAATCCTTTCACAACACACAGGAGGCTGAGTTTGAAACACATTTACTCCAACCAGTTCATGACCAACCCCTGACACAGGAGGACAATCTGCTTTCCGATAGGACCTGGTGGAAGGTGCTCAGGTCTTTGACAATACATAGCAAAAGCATGGAGCTTAGCACAGTGCCATGCATGAGGAAACTTTCTTTCTTAATTTCATTTCTCCTTTGAACCTATGAGAATGGAATGTTCCATACCCCTTCTATTCCTGTCTGGGAATTATTTTCTCACATCTAGAACCTGGCTGGATTGTGAGAAACTCTGAGGGTGTTAGAGCCTGTCTTATTTAGCATACAACCTCCCACTCCCAGCCTCATAGCACAGAGCTTGTTGGTAACAGGTGCTCAGTAAGGTTTTATACATATATATGTAGTTGAGTAAAATCAGAGGGTTCCTTCAGTATTTTTTTCTTTTTTTCTTTTGGAGAGGAAGGAAGGGAGGGGAGGAAGAAGTATTTTGAAGGAAGAAAGAGGTGAAGGAAGCACTTTTACTTACTTATGTGGGTTTTTTCAGGTTATTTTCCCCAGGTCTAAAAAATTCAGGACCTCTGACTTAAGGTGTTCATTCTAGTTGTTGGCTTAGCACCTGAGCCATCAGGGCACATCCTGTCCAGTATTTTATATCATTGAAAGAATTTAGCAGGCTTGTTTGAGAAAGACTACTGAAGGATACTTTGCAGAGACGGCCTAATTTGGTAACTTGAAACACTTGGGCTCTTGGATATTTTTCACCGCGCCCTTACAGTGCTGCTTTCTCACTTAAGGTTGAACTTCTGTCCCTCAAATAGCTTCTCATTTCACTAGAATAGCTCTTGACTTGATTGCAATTAAAACTCTTGAAGGGGGAGCTTGCACCAATGATTTTCAGTGACTATAGTGTCAGTGGGGATTTGTAATGATCATCACCGCGCCAAATTTATAGAAGCGTTTGCATTTTGAAATGATTGGGATGACCGTTCATAGAGAATATAATATTTACATTATTTTTGATGTTTTAGCAGATTTTTGTAAGGAAAACAATGAGTGGGTAAATTGTTATTGTATCCACTTGGCTGGGAGCCCATTTCAGGGAGATTTGGGGGACATGGCTCAAACTTTGCTCTTGCTTGATCTTTAGAGGCATCTCCCCACTGGAGTCACTGAAGGGCTCTTGAGGCCCCGCCACTTTCAGTGACTATGAATTCCTAATGAAGAGCAAACTTGATTTGAACTTTGAGGTGTTATTCCTGGTGCTGTGAGCTGGAAGTTGTGGGGAAAGGAGTGCAGGGCCACTCAGTTCTGATGACTAAAGTTGCATTTCGCCGCTCTCCACCTTGTCTGCCATCCCCTCCCCACATTGGGATAACTGGGAGGAGCAGCCCATGAACAGATTTACCTAAAGCGAGGATCAGAGGGCTGGTGTTTAGTGAACATTCACATCCCTGATCCTGACTCCAAACTCCAGTCAGGGACTCTCCACACCGGGAAAACTGCTAGAAGAACCTCCTTCAGACTGTGGAGGTGCATGAAGTATCTGGGCTGTGTGACTAGATTCAGAGAAGCCAATGCAAGACCAATTAAAAACATTTTTCTCCAGGCCTGAATATTTTATTTTTACACGTGATTTATAAAAATCTTGTTTTGAAGATGTCGTTGCTCCTAGGGTAAAATGTGAGGCGTCATGGCCAGCAGGCTGGGGCAGTGGGAGCAGTGGCTGGAGCAACCTGCGCAGCCTTCACAGAAGGAAAGCAACAGTCCACGGGGAAGACGAAGCCCCCTCCACTCGTCACACCTCTGCATGTCTTGGCTTCCCCTCCACAGAGATGGCTGTGACCCCAAGAGAACACGGGCCCTGCTCTGTCCTGGTGGAGAAAGCAGAAATCATGCTCCTATAAAATCACATTGATGGAACCAGATGTAGTGCTAATCTCTGCTTAATATGTTTTTAAAAGCAGCAAGGGAATTCACATTTCAATGCCAGAATCAATCGCCGTCATTCCACAGGCCTGTTAAAAGGTTTCATTCTGAAATCATATTACTTTCTACCAAATGCCGACATTTGAGTCTATGGAATTGTTTACCCTTGATTTAAAAAAAAATCATTTCCTGGCATGTTTTGACAGAGGCTGTGTAATCATATCCTCTATCACCAGGTATTGTTCATGCTTCTTAAATTTGGTTTTAATCCACTCACATCCATACATTATCAAATAAAAGTCAGTCATTTTGCCTTCAAAAATGCAGCCCCATGTATGTCTGGGGACACCTTTCTGCCTCTGACCACAGGTACCCTGCTAGCCAGCATGCACGACCAGAAACAGGACTGGTTATGGTGTGGGCAAGTGAGAAGACACAGAGTGGTCAGTGCTGTGTCTCAGGGGGGTGTCAAGTGCAAGACAAGAGGGCAATGCTAGAGAGCCAGATGTCACCATCTTAAGTGAAACAGAAGTGGAGGAAATGTTAATGAAATGACAGGGAGAGAAAGGGGTGACATAATTCAGTGAGGTGAGCTCTGGGGTATGGTAGATAGGCCCCTCCAAAGATGCCTCGGTCTAAAGTCGAAACCCGAGAATATGATACATAACTTGGCAAAAGGGATCCTGCAGGTCAAATTTAGTTTCAGAACCCTAAATTAGGGTGACTAGCCTGGGTTACTGAGGTGGGTTTGATGGAATCGGAATCCTTTGGAGCGGAGGACTTTCTATGGCTGGGGATAGAGGAGCTGAAGCAGTTAAGTGTTATTCAGTGTGAAGAGGTGCACCCAGGACTGTGAGCCTACAAGGACCATAAACCGGAGAAGCTGAAAGTGAGCCCTGGCCAACAGCTGGCAAGAAAATGGCGCCCTCCACCTTAAAACCACAGGGAGCTCAACCCAAATGAGTCTGCAGGCAGATTCTCCTCCAGAGCCTCTGGGGTAACTTAGACCCTGACTTGGGCCTGTGAGACCCAGAGCAGGGGACCTGGGCCAGCTCCCCTGAAATGAAATGATATGAAATGAAATGAAATGAAAAATAACATGTGCTGGCAAGGATGTGGAGAAGTTGGAATTCCTTCTCTCTGTTGCAGGGACTGTGCAGTGGTACAGATGCGGCAGGACGCAGCACAGCAGTTCCTAAAGAGATGAGCAACGTCAAATAGTCCAGCAAAAGTCCACTTCTGGTCATAAACAATATAATTGCCCGCAGGGTCTTGAGGAATTATTTATACCCCGAGTTCCTAACAGCAATGTTCTCAGTAGTTACAATGTGAAGGCAATCCAGTTGTCCCTCAACAGATGAATAAGCAAAATGTGGGCTGTTCATACAATGGAGGATAATTCAGTTTTTAAAAGGAAGAACATTCTGACAAGGGCTACAATGTGGATGGATCTTGAGGCCATTATGCAAAATATAATAAGTGTTCACAAAAAGACAAATCCCGTATGATTCCATGTACAAGCGAGACTGACTGTAGTTAAACTCATACAGAGTAGAATGGTGACTGCCTGGTGTGGGGGTGGGTGGAAGGAATTAGTGTTTAAAGGATATCGAGTTTCAGCTCTGCAAGTTGAAAAGAGCTATTGCGATAGATGGTGGGGACCACAGCATAACACCAGGCAGGTATTCGAGACACTGCGCTGTGTGTTAAAATGGTTAAGGAAGTAATTTTGCTGTCTATTTGCACATTAAAAAAACAAACCAACGGGAAATTTGGCGGAGGGCAGCTCTGAATCAGGAGCGGGGTGGGGCCACGGACTCTTTTTCCAGGTTCCCAGGTGCTGCTGCTCAGGCCCCCACTTTTAGTAGCAAGAAGTTAGAAGACTTGTGACAAGAAGGGTCACTGTCTCCTGCCTGCCGGATGGGGACACAGTGGAAGGGAGGAAAGAGGGGACCTCTTCACCAGCAGGCCTGGGGGCGGCCAGTGGGGGCGGGAGAGCAGGGGAGGGCCTCCCTTGGCGGAAGTGGCCGTTTGGGCGCACGTGTGCGTCTGGGGTCCGCGTTGCCGCAGAGAATTCTGGGACTCCGGTAATCCCAGGCCGGTCTGGCCGCTGCAAGGGGTCCAGGACTCCTCAGCCCGCGTGTCTCCTCCACGCTCCAGAGCTGCGGCGGGTATCGAATTGAGACAGGTAGGGCGTTTTGGACAATACTGGTCAAGGGAAGTAAAGTGAAGCGGGTCTGGTGAGCACCCCTCCCTCCACCCCGTCCCCCTGTCCTTGCGGTTTGCCAGTGCCCTTTCTCAACTTGTCCTGGCGGCTTTTATGGGCCGTGAAGCGGATACATGCAGTTCAAAGGTGCGTTTGCCTTCTCTACTGACATGCAGTTTGCAAGCACATCCGCTGTCCCTGAGGCCTAGAACCTTCTCTCCTCCCTCTGTTCTTCTTAACCGAGGCCCCACACCTGAAACCCAGAGGCAGACGCGGTGCGGAGACTCCAGCGCTGCAGGGTTTGGGGCCCTGGGGGTCTTTCTGGCTGAAAATGAAGGGTGGGGAAGAGGAGGGCAGTAGTGTGGGGGCTAGGAGGGGCAGGCTTCGGGGTTTTGTTTGCGGCTCTGCTCGCAGCGCTGGCCCGGGGGCGCTTTCTCCGGTTTGTTTGCTTTTCTGGAATAAAATGTATCGCGTCTCACTATGGGAACTCTTTCATGGAAGCTTTTCTCGCGTTCTGGTGAAACCGGGCAGAGTGACAGTCAGCACAACTAAGCCAGGTATACAGGTACAGTTTAATGTATTCATTAAGGTCGATGTTTCTGTTACCCGTTCTAAGACTGAATCATGCAGTTACTGAGCTTTATGATCTAATTCTCAGGGATGTAATGCATGAGTGAATTTATTAACTTCTATGGGTTTAAGTCATTTAATGAAAAATGATTTTTTGAGGAAAAAGATGGCAGGTAATAAGTATGAGACACTTCCCACCTGCTTCTGATAGATGACCCAGTGGTCGTTTTGCTCACCGTGCAGAAGACGAATTGCTTCACTGGCGGGAAAGAACCTTTGGTGAACTTTGTGAATGGCAATCAGAGTGAGTGGACCAAGGTCACTTGAAGTTCCTCAGGAAGATGATCTTGCCTAATGTGCTACTTTCAAAGGGGGAGGGACATGGGTATTTTAAAAAGCGAGAGGCTTATTAGAAGCTAGACTGCAAGTAAGTTGCAGATTAATCTATTTATGCAAATACAGTGAAATGAGCAATTTTGACTCAGTTTATGACCCTACTGCTTAAAAGTTGACTTGGATACATCCGTTTTCTCTATCCAAGGGTTCTGTGTCATGTATGCTTTCTTGTGTGTAATTCTGGGCAGCCAAGTTAGTGAGGTGGCAGTTAAGAAAGAAACTCTAACCTTGTCCCCACTTGAGCTGATGCTGCCCAGGCTTGGAGAGGTGGGTGATGCCTTGAAGAATGTGACTGTTGGAAGGTAACTGATGGCAGGGACAGGAGGAAGCAGGGAGGCTGGGACATGATGAGGGATGAAGGCGCCTCCTTTAGCTGAGAGCATGCTGGAGGCCCCATGTTGATGAAGATGCCAGGCCTCTGGTTCCCCGGGCTCCTGCAGCCTCTTCCACCTCCGGGTCTGACCCCTGCTTTGAAGCGATTGCCAGTGAGAATGAATGAAAGCCAGAGGTTTGGAATCCCTGCCAGGGGCCCATGACGGAGCCAGTGCATGCTTGAGCAGCGCCTCTCTGCTCGGGGGGCTTGTTGAAGCTGAGTCACCTTGGGAGTTTGAAATAGCTGCTCACCTATTGCCCCTAGGGGATCCAAGTGACCTGGAAGAGAGTGCTCCCGGGAGAATCGGGAGGCTCCCAGGTGTTGCATCAGTGCAGCAGGCCTACATCTGCATGGGAGTCACCTGGAGGAAGTGCCAGCAGATTGTTGCCCACCCCCGGAGTTTCTGATACATTAGAGCTGGGGCAGGAATTGACCTTCAGAATGCTCCCAGGGTCGCTGGCCTGGAGACCACAAGTCCTTTCCCCATAACTGGATGGGAGGACATGAGCACAGTGCCGATCAAACCACGAGAGCGTCACAGTAGTTCCTCCCTCACTGCTTGGAGAGAACAAGTTAGCTACCTCAAGTTCTGTTTTCTGAATAGGAATTGTTCTTCCTGTCCTTCCCCATTAACTGTGATATGAGAAAATGGAGACCAAAGGCCACCCCAGGGTGGGCCCTCCGTACTTTTGTATCTTAGTCTCAGCTGTTGCTGTAATCAGTGTAGCTGGTGAGGCAGAAACCAGATAATTCTGAAGCAGCATCTAGTCAAGTTCCCTTCTGGAGCCCCGAGCCCCACCTTGCAGCGCCTCCATCTCAGATGCTCTTTTGGCACTTCTGGGCCTCAGGTCGCCCTTGGAAACCCCAGTGAGAAGCCCTGCCCTAGGAGGTGTTTTATGAAAACTTGGCCTGATGATGTTTATAGTAATAGACATTAGAAACGTACACGAGGAGGAGGAACTCAGCTAGGAGGGCCCATGACCCGGTGGGCAAAAATTATACTTCCTTTACTTTTTGGAGTTGCAGAATGTTTTAAAATTTCTTTTTTAGAACTCTGTTCCAGGTGATATCCCAATTCAGGCATAAGGATAGCTTTCTGGCTCCTCACTGGAGAAGTCCTGGGATGGAGCAAGTCCCTAAACCCAGAGCTCACCTGGTCTGTCACCACTCAGGACATGGCTTTTCTCTGTGTTGGCTTCAGTCCCCCAGTAGAGTCTTCTACTGGGGCAGCAAAGATGGTGCCAGCAAGCTCTGCCTTTGTACGACTTCTACCAGTTATACCCCAGGGGGCGCAGGTGTGCCGCCTTGTGTCAGTGACTCCAGAATGTCCACAAGACTGAGGCAGGTGGCAAGGCCTGTCCTTCAACACACTGTTGACATAAGGGTAGCTGGACAGAAATGAGGAATGAAGCTGCTTGTGAAGTGCAGAGGAAGGGGGAGCAGAAGGCCTTCGAGGCTGGAGGAAGAGGAGAGAATCCAGGGCATACTCACAGGTCTGCCACCTGAATGGCGTGGGCAAGCCCAATGAGAACGTAGGGCTCTGGGCTCAAGAGGACCCTGTGGAAGGACTGTTGGGTTAGGAAACACACTGGGGTCTTTGGTGCTGGTGACTGGAGTGGAGTGAAAGCTCTATACCAGCCACAAATGCAAGTATGTCAACGTTTTACCAACCAAGGTTCATGTTGTTTGAATCACACTGGCACCTGCCCTGGTGTCCTGCCAGCCTAAGAGCTCAGCTGCAGGCCAGAAGGGCCCCAGAATGCTCTCAATTTCCTTTAAGTAACTCTATAAAGAACTCAAACAAGCAGAGTATGTAGGTGTTTTAAAAGTCCTCCACACGTTCAGCGTGTTTTCTAAATGAGCAAGTGATGTGAGTGGAAGGAGACAGGGGGACTCCCAATGGTAGCAGGAAGCTCTGAGTCTCAAGTTCATACAGAATTTGTATTTCATTCTTAATATGTTTACTCTGCACATAGGGATATTTATGTGCTAAACTAGGAAGAACATAGTTTTGTTCTTTTCTAGATTAATGGTGTGATGTTGTTCTTGAACTTACCCATTTGAGACAGTTGAGCCAAATTAGAGCAAACATAACACACGACATAACATGTTCAGTGTTCAGGAAATTTCTCTTCTGTGTCTTGGTGCCAAGTCTTCTAAGAGCCCAGAATTGTGTAATTGTATAGGTAGAGATGATGACACTTTTTACTATAAATCTCCTCCCTGAGAGAGGTACCCCATTTCCCGGTGCTGGAGCCCACACTGTGCCCATTTTCAGGGGGTGCTTGTATTATGGGAACACTGGAAGAGAATTTTTTAAAGGAAAAGTAAGGGTAGGAATGAAGGCAAGTAAGCAGGCAGGCAGGAAGGAGAGGAAGAAGAAGCTTTATACATTTTATTTTAGTTGTTCATCTCGTTTGTTCCCTCCCTGCCCTGGGTCTTGAACCTGGGTCTTTGGGATGTATGCGGACTACACCCAGCGAACGTAACCTCTGAGCCACCAGGGCATGCCTAAAGACTATTGTGATTGACCTCTTCAACAACTCCAGAAAGTACTCATCAAAGGAATTTTCCATTGAAGATGGATGGTGAATGTTAGCCGATTTTACCATGAATATTGTTTTTCACAACACATTCACATAGCAGACCTAGTTTATGTGGTGATGGCATGTGCCAAACTAGTTTGTGCTCCTAAAAGAAAAAAATCCCAACAGCCATTCTGATAACTCTTGTTATTGTCACTGCTAGTGATGTGAGTCTAATCTGTTCTCGGAGCCAAGTGGCTGTTCCTGTTTATTCTGATCTGCTGTTGGTGCAGAGCCTTCCTGGAGCTCCAGTGCACATTTCCAATCAGTCACTGCACATCTATTTTCTGAATCTCTAGGCTTGTGCGTTGTTTTTCCTCAAACACACATGCTCGCACTCAGGAAAAAAATAGACTGGGGTGGAAAAACATGCAAGGAATTGACTAAACCTTGCAAGGCAATGTAACAGGACTGTTTTCATCGCACGTTATGTGTAAGAAATGACACATTTATTTCTCTAATTCGACTCAGTCCTAGGTTGCCTGATTGGTAGGGTATTTAATTTCAGTCGCTATTGCAGTTCTTTGTCCTTTAGAGTCATCTAAAGGGCTTCAGAGGGCCCTCTAGTGTCCCAGTGGTTCCATATGTGTCCCTGTCCTTTCACCATCTTTACCTCACAGAAAGGACTACGTTGTCATGGGGTCTCTTCCTCTCATTTCTCTCTGCTCTTCCTCGCTGGCCCCATTAGCTTAGACACCCTCTCACCCAGTTGTTTTGAGAGGGAATTGTTGTTTTCACCCAGGAGCACACGTGCCCCTGGCAAAGGAATAAAAATGCCACATTATTTTCCCTCTTACAATGAAAAATGAAAGCACAAGTTAATGAACTTTAAAGAAATATCCCGCTTTCAGTCTAAAAATTCAAAAATGCTCTTCCCCTGAAACTTCTTGCAAAATCATATCTCAAACCTGTTTTTTTTTTTAGCTTTCCATACTCTTAGGACCCCAAATTATTCCCCAGGCATATGTGTTCCAGCTGAGAAATACGGGCATACATTCACATACGATTCTTCAAAACCTTATGGGTTGAGAACCCTTGTACAGATGATAAAACTGAGGTTTGAATAATTTGGGACTTACCCTAGATGAGGGATTGATTCACTTAGCAAATCCATTGAATTTTATGTGCCAGACACTGTTCTAAGTTCTAGGTCTGCATGAACAAGAATGTAGCTCCGTCCTCTTGGAGAGCTTATGCTATAGTTGGGAATGGGTAGGGCAGGATAAATTTAAGAAGAATTTCAGATTGTGGTTCTATAAGAAGCTAAGATTTACTGGGTTGTCAGTCTTTGCCAGTCCTCGGTGTGAGTGCTCAGTACATGGACATCAAATCATCAAACCACAGGATGTGTTGCTCTATTTTAAGTGAGGACACTCAAGGAGGCCCAGAGAAGTTGAGTGTCTTGTCCATAGTAAGAAATGTATTTAAGCCCAGATACCAACAGATAGCGATGCTACTCTGAAAATAAAACGGGTCACAGGGTGTGGGCAGTGGGCATGGAGGAGCCCCTCCACAGGCAGTGGCTGGCTTCCCTGAGGTTGCCTGTGAGCTGAGACCTGGAAGGGAAGGTGAGGCTCACTGGGCACACATTTGGCAAAGGCCCCAGGGCAGGATGGGTCAGCTGAGAAATCTGTATCTAGCAGAGTCTTAAATTCAGTGATCCTTTCGCTTTGCCGAGGGAAAGTCTTTAACTGTGGTGGGCTTCAGCAAATCAAAAAACAAAACCTCTGTCCCAAAAGATCAGCTGTGGCTAGCAGAGACTTTTAACCTACTTGCTGAACATTCAGTCGGCTGTGTTCAGATTTCCACAACAGCCTCATTTAATTCTCAGGAGCCACTGATTTGGGGAGCCAACTGAGGAGGTATCTAGAAGTTCACACTTTCTCTCAATCATTTTTTTGATAAGCACGGGTCAGTTCTTATAGTTAAAATTCTTTCTAGCCCTTAGTTTTGAAGCAAAGTGCTGTTTTTAAAATAACTATAATTTCCAGGTGTTGCTGAAGCATTTTCCTTTCTGATTTGTGAATGTGAGGGGAAGCTTTGTGTTTTTCACCCCTGCATGTGCTCTGCTTGGCTAAAGTTGTCAGCAGCCTTCTTACCTCTGCATTCATCAGAAGTCTTTCAAGTATGTCAACAGTGTGAGGGATGGGCTTCTCCAAGACCGAAGATTGGTATATGGCCAAAAGCTATGTTTTGAAAGCACTGGGATGAGAGCTCTGCCATTCTGGGAGGTTATGCAGGCACCCCCCCAAAGATACTTTGCTTTCAAGACTGAGTGGCGATATTCCTGGACTGGGTCATTTCGCTTGCTAAACTGCATTTTAGTCAACCAGAACTTCCCAGTCATGCCACATAACTGAAGTATATTCACTTGCACCTTCACTCATTCAGCAGTCTCTTCAGACTGAGACTTCATTCAGTCTCTAGAGAGAACAGTGTCAAATGTCTGGGTCTGCCCTACACCCAGTTCTGCCCGGGGATGTAGGGGGATGGTTGCTCAGCAAGCTGCCATCTTTGAATCTCACTTTCCACATCTATAAAATGTAAGGAGTTGGAATGTGAGAAATTAAAATAGTTCCAGCATATTGAATTCTTGAATATCAATTCCTGGCTGTCTAACATCCTCTAAGCTCCAGAGAAGGAGTCATCACTGGGCAAAGTAATGTTGTTACTAGTGGGCTTTGGCACTCCAGTCAATGTAGAACCGTAGTTGTAGATCCTCAACTGCTTGAGTTTCTATTGACCTGGGAGACGCTTCCTCCACCTGTGCCAGCAGTTGGCTGAGTCCAGGAGCAAAGCAAGTCTAAGGAGCCAGCTGGTGACCTTCCCTGATTCACACTGATGCGTAATCCTCTGATCTCAGAATTGAGGAACAACCCTCCTAGGAGGGCTAACTCTTCACTGAGACAAAGAAAGCTTGGGAGAAGTAGGCCTGGATCACAGAGGGTGTCCTATAAGTTTGTTTGGATCCGAACAGCTCCAAATCTGAAACACAGCTTTTGATCTTGCCCTAGGAAAACAAACCAGCAGGGCTGGACATCCTCAACTGATTTGTCATCCAGTATCATGAAAAAAGAGGCCTAAAAAAGAATTACCCCCAACTATGTATGTTGATGTCTTTCTGTAAAGGTTTCATATTCTGTAAAATAGCCTAATGAATGCCTTTGAATTTCTTCAACCAGTTACAGGTATCCTACCTTTGTGCTGGTGGAAAATACAAGTGGCGAAGGGTGTAGGAAGACAGAAGAGTTTTACACCACCATGGATAGTGAGCACGTCAAACTGTGGCTCTTAGACCTCTTCCACTGACATTTTGTGATTCTGAGTTTAAGGTTCCAAGACCAGGCATGTAGGGGTCCTCTAGAAGCTAGGAATGGACTTCAATTTACAGCTAGGAAATAGGACTTCTGTCGTACATCACAAGGAGTTGAATTCTGCAGACAACCCGAAAACAAGAACCTGGGTTCTCCCTAAGAGCCTCCAGAAGGGCCCACAGCTCTGCTGATTTTTTTTTTTTCCCATTACATACATACCAACTTCTGACCTCCAGAATTTAAGGAATAATTCATGTTGTTTTAAGTCTCAGCCTGTGGTAGAAACCTTGGAGATTCTCAAGGGCATCGTGGGCAGAGAGGCTCTTCTGTAAGAGGCCACCAGCAGTTAACAGGATAAGAAATCAAGAATGAGCTGAGTTGGTCTGTGTGCTGAGGTAATTGTTACTGCAGTGCTGTGTGGAGGTCAATGAGATCAGATGTCCCCTAATGACAAATGAGCCAAGAGAACTTCTGAATCTTGGTCAGAGTCAGAAAAATCTTGACAAAGAAAAGGGATTTCCTCACTCCCTGCTGGCCCTGCAGACTCTGAGGAAAATGATGAAGAGGACCAGAAAATGGGAGAACAGAGTAGGTGTCTAGAAATGTGCTTGTAAAAGCATTTTCATTACAAAGACCTTCCTTGTGCTCCAGGGTGTGGCTGAAGAGGTGGTTTCATTTGATTACATCTTGGTCTTTAGTTGACTGAGAATGGTGACTTCCACTGTTTGAAAACTTTTAACAAAAGTATATATCAGTTTAGTTTTAGCCAATGTACAGTCTTAGAAACTTTATTTTAGCTCACCATAGAAAGCACAGGGCTTCATCAATTAAAAATTATTTAGTCGAAAGCAGTGTGGTTGCCCAGTGGTTCTCCACTGGGTGGAGAGAATTTTGTCCCTCATGTAACAGTTGGCAATGTCTGGAGACATTTTTGGTTTTACAACTGGCTAAGTATAGTACTGGTACCTACTGAGTAGAGATTAGAGAGAACTCCATATGTCAGTTGAGAAACCCAGCTTTAAGGTCCTTGTCCCCTAGGTTGGATAGAAAATAATCAAATGTCCTGCTACTTTGCTGTGTGATATTAAGAAAGAAGTTTGACTTCTCTGAAATCAGAGGGGTTCTCATTTGAACATAAGCTCTTGAATTGGGTTCAGTACAATTCAGCAAAATACAGGTGCCTGCTTTGCATCTGTTACCATGCTGAGCTGAAGTACAGAAGGTTTCCTCTTCTTGAGCATGGCAGCCATCTCTGAGGATGTAAGTCAGCTGTAGTCTCGATGATGCTGTGTAATAGACCACATCAGATTTCCCCAACTCAAACACTGTCATTTCTCACTCATTAGTTTTCAGGTTTGGAGGGGTTCACTTGCTCTACCCTTGGCTTATCTCCTAGGTGGTTCCACTTCTGATACTTCAGGTGACTTCTATTCTTTTAAGGCAAGACCTTCTCACTGAGATGGCAGAAAAAAGAATAGGAACATTCAATATCTATTAAAACCTGAGCTTAAAATTGTATCACTGTCTTTTTCACTATGTTCTTTTGGCAAAAAGCATGTCATATGACTGAAATATGACTGGTGGGAAAAATAAAAAAATATATATATCAAAGGGTATAAATGGACAAGTGAGAATTAGGAGCAATAATTCTATTTATACAGAGATACCTTCTAACTCAAATGTGTATTGTGATTTTTGAAAGTTGAATTCAATGATGTCTCTTCATTTAAAACTAATCTTAAGAACTTGCACTTTAACTTCTAAGATCCTAGTAAATCATTTCCTGTGAGATGGAGACCTTAAAGACAGTTTTCAGTCCTCAACTTTGCTTGGGAATGATGTATTCCTTTCACCATGGAGGCTTGCTACAGAAAGGGGTAGAACTTGATTTTTGCAAAAAATAATTTATGATGCACTGGCAGTGGAAGGAAAAGAAACAGATGGTTAGCATCATCAGTACCATACCATGTGTCAGCTGAGTGATATGTCAGATTTCTTCCTCCTCAGTGGGTGATGGCTTCCTCCCAGTTACTGCTCCCTGAATTTGAGCAACTGTGAACCTGGTATTTCATAAGCAGTTCTTGAAAGTACTTTGAATAATGCTCTAATACTATGACCTTGGACTAGATGCTTTATAGACTTCACCTCTGTGCCTAATGTCAGCACTGTAACTAGGTACTTCAGTATGCATTGAGAAAACGTGTGTTTGCAAATGTGTAGAATTTTTCCAGATGGGAACTCATGCATTCGTTCATGGTTATGCCCGTGAGTGGCTATGGGACAGAGAAGGGAAGAAGAATTTCTTTCATGAATACTCCTTTTTATATCATGCATTTTGTATCATGAGACTATATTAGATCTTCAAAATAGTTTGAAGAGGGTACTAGTGCTCGTATTTCAGAATTAGAAGAAGGGGTACATTGCTTTTGTATTCACAGCCTCAAAATGGTCTTCCTAGGAAGAGGGCAGAGCTGAGTTTTGATAATAGATCTTTGTAACTAAGAAATTAATGGCATGTTCTGTGGTAAAGTTACTTTTTAAAAGTTTCTGGAAATGTTTAGCTGGGCTTACTTTGATTTTCTGTTCCATAGATATTTTTGACTTGTCATCAATAATGTCTCCATTAGTTTCGTTAGGTTTCTGCTGCCCAGGTTCTGTTTGAGGGCTTTGACAAGCCCACTAGGCAGTCGAGATTCTTGTGAGCTCCAATCTGAGGATGAAGTCATCAAGGCATAAAAGTTACCACAGTACATGCTGTCATCCACTAAAAGAAGCTAAAAAGGCTAATCTGCTAACACTTGCATTTATATCCTCTTTGCCAGTTAAAACCCGGGTGATAGCATTGCCCACCATTATCGATCCTTTGTGTCTTCTGAGTATGGTGCTTTCCTGAATAGCTTCTAAACCCAGCCAGCCTCTGGAGACCTTAGTTTTCCTGACAGTAGAAAATGAGTATCCAATAACTCAACATAAAATGTCATCAAAGCAAAAAGTTACCCCAAGTTTCTTAACTGATTTTGCACCACAGATCCATGCAGCCCACTCTGTCCAGCTGTACATTAAGAGGTGGGGAGTGGTTGTGACATTCACTAGGTTCAGGAAGTAGATGAAAGTTGGTCCTCTTGTGTACTGTTGTGGAGCAAACTTCACAAAATTAGCGTGAGCCATTGCTGATAGGTCTGCAGGAGGAAATTCTTTCAACACTTGCAACTCTCCTTGGACCCCTTGTAGGTTTAGAACGATTATTGTTCTGGTTTGTTTTCATCTGTCTTTATGGAAAAGAGAGCTTGATGCCATGGAACATCATAGACGGGGAATTCAGCCAATGGGACACGTCCTTGTTTTTCATCTAGGCTGCTGTGTGACCCTCATCAGGTCTTCTTCCTGAACGGCAGTGACCCAGCTCTAAGGCAGTGTGGTCTCTAAGTTCTCTTCTATTCCAAGTATGAAGAGATTATGATTTGTCCCACATGTGGTAACCAAAGAGTACATTTCTCACCTCAGTCAGTCATAAATGAATTATCAGGTTTTTTCAGTGGGACTTTATTTCCCTGCTTTGTGTGTCCCCTCCCTTTCCCCTGTCTCCCACCTGAGCAAAGAGCAAAGCCTGCATCAGCGCTCCCAGTTGGGCCAGGGAAGCACAGCAGAAAGAGCATCAGATTTAGACTCGGTCAGTCAGAACTGGTTGTATGACCTTGAGTCACTCAACCTCAGAAGCAGGATGGCAGGATGACTGTGATAGCCTTTGTCATTACTTCTAAGCTCTAAAAGGGCAATTCTAAACCCCACTGAAGTGACAGTGTAGGGTGCTGCTTCCCACAAGCCCCCTCCCCTAAGCCTAAGTAATTTTATAGAATGACTGTTTTCACTCTTGATTTCAGTGTGTCAGATAGTAAAAGCGTGAAACGTTCCACCGACATCCACCACTCTGCCTGACATATGAATTCTTCTCTTTTCATTACCCCATGGACTCTTAATTGGGTGGGGCCAGGGCTTTGATGCTTAGTAGTGGAATTTGACTGACGATCATGGAAGATAAAGTTTTGTTTAGGGTTTCCTACACAACCATGTCAAATCATAATATGGCATCTGATTTCTTGTAAGGACAGCCTGTTTTCTGTGCCAAGAGGAGCACCTCTGATTTTGCCACCTTCGTGATCACAGTAAAGAGAAAACAGTAGCTTTCAAACCTTGTTGGTCAAGCTCCCACCAGAAATACACTGTGATTGAGCATAAATGTACACGTAACCTATGTATTTTACAAAAACAATTATGATCCTTATTACATGCAGTGCACTCTGATTTCTTTTTATTGTATTCCACTTGCTTTGGGAAAAACTCACCCAAGTCGTAACCTACTAAACTGATTTCACAGCCCTCTAATGGGTCTTGACCTGCTGTTTTGAAAAATAGTCACAGCCAATTTACCATTTAGTCAGAATGCCCTGGGGACCTAAAACCATCTTTGGCTCAGCTCTTAGCAGAGAAGCGAATCATTCTTGTTAAATAGTATGTAGTGGATGGTGGTGGAACAGTGAAGAACTCCTCCAGGGGTGTTCCCAGGTCCTCACACGTAAGCTGTGGCAAACCAAGGAGAATCGTGTTAGGGTTGTTACTACTCTGTGATAGATGCTTCCAGATTGTCTCTTATTGGAAGAACTTTTTATCTGGTAGCAAGTCACTTTGGCATCCTGGAGGAACGCCATTGCTGAAATGGAGGAGACTCTGCAGCACCCTGGCCCATGCCCCCAGGCTCAGACAAAGACATTTGTGACTTTGGTCCTGAAAGAAAAGACCAGAGCTCTGACAAACTTGGTAGGAAGCAACTGGTCAAGACATCCAGCCCCATTGAAGGTCATGCTCGTGATAAAACGAAGCAGATGGAGTCAGGGCTGTACTGACACCCTTTGGCATACTTGCTTGTCATCTGTTGCTTTCAGTTGGCTTCTAGAAACCAGCCCTCTCTTCTCCTAAATCAGAAGTTCTGACCACTTTAGTAGAGGGGAGTTACTCTGCTGCTTCTGAAGTTGAGTTTCCAATGACAGAAGACATCTCCTAGGACAGATTGATATTCCTAAAAATGGGGAACTGAGGGTATGACCAGTGAGTCTTAACTGCAGAAGCACAGTGATTTATGAAAAGTATTTTAGATTTGGGATGCAAAATAGGATTTTGGCTCCTAGATTTTTCTTAGAATTTTCCAGACACCCCATAATTATAATTACCTATTTCTTATTGCATCTATGACTCTGATTGCCCTATATTTGGGAATAATTTTAATTTTTAAAAAACTTGACCTTTTTAAAATAGTATACCCATTTTCAGATCTTATTTCTAATTACCAGAATTGGGTTTTTTTTAGAAATCTGTTTAATTCAACTATAAGGGCAAAACTATAAAACAGTAAAAGAACCAGGCATTGCAATTTGAAGAGAAAAATCTGCTGATGTTAATCTCTAATGTTACACTAGTACTTCGAGGGTAATGCTAGAGACACATGTGCAGTTAGTAACCAGTGACAGAGCCAGGCCTCACACTTGGTTCTGGCCGGGTCCACAGGGACAGCTGACATGGCATAAGGCAGCAGAGCCTTCTCCAGGCTTTACCTTCTCAGATGTGCAGTGGGGACCTCACAGAAGACACTGGCAAGGCAGCTTCTGAGATTACACAACATGAACATAAGTACTAAGTACCAAATGTTAAATGTAGTTATGAGGACAGGCACTAGTAGTTTTAATGATAATAAATTCATATTCCTCAAAACCTCAAAGACATAAAGAATAAGCTCTAAATGTTAGGGACTAGGTAAGTTACCTACAGGCATTTTTGCATATTAATATATTGGCCTATATAATGATATCTGTTTGTAAACTTCAAATACGTGTGTATATACATATGGATGTATAAGCAGACATAAATAATATAGCTTTGAAAATGTTATTTTATGCAACGTTCTTGTCATCGCTTTCTTTAATGAAAAGACATAAATATATTATTTTATACAGAACCATAAAGGCACTTTACTCTGTAATGGTTTCCTAGTATGCCATCTTATAAATGTATTTTCCATTCTCTTATTGACTGTAGATATATGTTATAGCATCTAGGTTGTTGTCATTTTGTGCTACTATAAATGAGAACATTTCTGCTAGTATGTTTTGCTTGCATATCTTTTATTCTGTCACTTCTATCTAATGATTTGTAGAACTGAATTTGAGTGTCAGAAGATGGTTATATGAAAAATGTTGATTGTCTTTTAGATGTTGTATTTGATTATTACCGGCCCAGTATGGTACTGTTTTCTCACACACTCCCAGACAGCAACCTTTATACTTTTTCCAGTCAGCTAAAGAGCTGTTAGTTTCCCAGGTATGATCAAGAATAAAAAGACAAGTAACTTCAATTTAAAAGTGTGCAAAGAATCTGAATAGACATTTCTCCAAGGAAGATATACAAATGGGCAGTAAGTATATGAAAATATGCTTGATAACTTTAGTCACCAGGGAAATGCCAACAAAATCACAGTGGAGTGATTCAGCCCTGCCTGAAGACTAGAATCAAAGCTACTAGAAGATTATAGTAAAGACTGTAGAAGAATAGAATAAAAATAAGGTAGTAAGCATTGATAAGGATATGCAGCTGTCAAACCTTTACAGAATGTTGGGAAGTATGCAAGATGCCACTTTGGAAAACTGTCCCCAAAAGATTAAACATAGAATTACTCTATTGCCCAGCAATTCCATTCCTAGGCCACCTACCCAAAAATATATCCAGAAAAAAATTGACAGATTTTTATAGTATAGTATAGTAGACATCCAAAAATGTCATTATTTCTGCCAACAAGTAGAAACAGCTCAAGTATCTATCAGCTACTGAATGGAAGAACAAAATGTGATATATACACTCATATATTATCCAGCCTTATAAAGAAATATATTCTGATACATCAACAGTATGGATGAACTTCAGAAGCTTGTTAAGTGTAAGCAAGTAGGCACAAAGACCACACATTGTAGGATTCCATTTATATGAAACGCCCAGAGTTGGCAAACCTAAGGAGACAAAGTAGATTAGTGATTGTCAGGGACTAAGAGGGAGGAAACAGTGAGTTCCTGAATTGGTATAGGATTTCTTTTTTGGGGTGATAAAACTGTTCTCAAATTGAATAGTAAAGATGGTTACATGCTCTTCGTATAAAGCCACTAAATATTATACTTTATTGTACATAAATTATATTCTCGATAGTTTGTTGATTTTAAAATCTTTACATCTTTTGTTAGTAAAATGAAGCATAATTTGTATGATTAATAGATATTTATATTTCTTTAGAGATTTCCAGTTCTTTTCCTATCCATTGGCTATTTCTTTCCTAGAGAATTTAAATTTTTATTTATTATTGTGGTCAAATACACAGAACAGAAAATTTTCCATTTTGACTGTTTTGAGAGTACATTTATATGGCATTAAATACTTTGAAAGAGATCAAAGTTGGGGGACTAAAACTACCTTGCTTCTGAACTTAAGGTTATGGTAATTAAACACTGCAGAACTGTTTTAAAGATAGATAATTAAATCAACATAGGATCTAGAAATAGATCCATCCACTTATGGTCAATAGATTTTTTTGACATAGGATCAATTACATTTCAGAGAACAAAAAACAAAAACAGTATTTTTAACAAATGTTCCTGAAACATAGGTTATCTCTATGAATAGAAGTGAAAAAGAACTTTAGTTCTATTTCCCAGCATGTAGAAAACACAGTGGAAATGTGGCCTAGATCTCTATGTAAACCAGAAAATTAGAACTTATAGTTGGAAATATAGAGAAAAAGTCTTTGAGACTTTGGATTTGGCAAAGAATTTGTAGATATAGCATCAACAGTAAGGTGTGTTAAAAATTGATACTGAACATCATCAAAAATTAAGATTTTTTTCTCTTTTAATGACAAGTTAGTGAGTGCTTGCCATCTCGACTGTGGTGATGGTTTGAGAGATTTGGATACAGGTGAGCATTGAGAAATGCATCGCATATCAATCACACCTCACAGTTGTCCAGGTGCAGTGGACAGGCCCACCCTGGTGGCTCAGGTGTTAAGCCTGGTGCACGGTTCACATGCAGTTCAACGACCCGGTTCACAGTCCGGCATCTGGGGGAGCAGCTAAATAAATAAAATTCTTCTTCCTCCTCTCTCTCCCTTCCTGCCTCCTGCTTATCTGCCTCCTGCCTGCCTGTCTTCCTTCCTCTTAAAAAAATGCAGTGAATGAAATGTTTGCTTTCATGATAACATTACAAGTCATTAAACATATAAAGCTAATATAACAATACCGGTGTACAATGCAAAAATTATAGTAAAGTTTTCTTAAAGTACATAGGAACAAAGATGTAAATTAATTGACAAACATAGCATATCTTCAGATGAAGATAATTTTTTGAAATTTAAATTCTCTGAATGAATAGATGCAGTCAAAGCACTCACGTTCAACCCTGTCTTTTTTCAGCGGTATTGAAGAACTTAGATTTTCAGCTTTATCTAGAAAAGCAAATTGAAAATTTTACTCAGGAAAGATTTAAAAGAAGATGAATGAAAAGGGTTGCATATGTTCTCAGTTATCAGAACATTCCCACGCTGTAGTAATCTGTCTTGTGGTATAGAACAGAAAGTCAAGAGAGGCCCATATACATACCAGAATTCAGTCTGCTCTATTTGAGATGACTTTCAAATAAATGGCTCTCAATTTAGAGTGCTTAGTTGTGGAATATGAAAATGGAAATTTGGCGTTTAAGAGACGTTTGCTTTCACTTAACTTCCAGTACTAGTTGGGATTTTTACAAAAATATGGATTACTTTAATATATGTAGTTACATATATGCATGTGTATAAATACTAGTAAATGTTAGAAAGAATGTTATGAAGCTATACATATTACCATGGGAAGATTTTCAAAGTGTATTACTGAGTGCCAGAAGCAAGTCAGATAGTTATAAATATAATTCAGTCCAGTGTATAAAAGAAATTATATACGCATGCCTACACGTGTAGAATTAAAGTATTTTTTAACACATGTGAAAATCCTTTAGGAAATGTTTGTAGAATTCTTTGGGAAGGTGGCAAACTTTAATTTCCTTCTCTGTTGTTGCATTTTTAAAGTTTCCATGAGTATGTTTTACTTTTGTAACTTAAAACTTTGCATTAAAAGTCAGTGGGAAAAGGATATGACTCATTAATGCATGTTGGGCTAAATGCTTTTGGTAAAGTAGATTAATCTCTGCCTCACACTATACACAAAGAGAAATTCTTCTTGGTATAATATTCATTGAGTACTTTTGCTTTGCCAGGTGTGGTGCGAGGATGTTTCTCTGTTCTCACTAGTTCTGAGTCAAGAGCAGGGGTAGGGGCCTGCATTCCATCTGCAAGAAGAGCGGGTGACTGTGTGCAGAACTGGGTTCAATGCACAGGTCCATAGTCTTCCTCCTTGCTATGTAGGTGTCCTCTTGCATTCTCTTAAGCATGAAAAAAATGGAAAGTCATTTTGGATGAAATATAAGGCATCTGTTGCTTTTTAAAAAATGACCCAGGAGAAGTTCTTAAACTCCTTTAGGAAAAATGAGAACAAGAAAACAAAAGTGCATACTGTTTTTGTTCATAATGTTAACCTCACTGGTAGAATGCAGCATATTTCAAATCATTTGGGATTCAAAGGCAGAGAATTCAGAGGCAGCATGGTTTCTAAGTGGGAGATCTAAATCTGACCCTAACATGGAAGCTTTCCTTTTCCAATGTCATCACACGAAATCAGGATCTGAGGTCACACAGATTTCTGCAACTAATCCTGCAATTATGTCTTTTCAACTACAGTTGTTTTCCCCTGTGGTGTTTTGTGCCAAAATATATGATTGATTTCCTTTTTTATTGTAAAAGTAATATATGACCATAGTTCGGTGTTTTGATGAGCATGATTAGCATCTTCCAAAAGAGACATTTTAATATCTCTCTTTCCCACTAAAAACCTAGCTGGCAGGGATGACAACCTTTTGTTTATTACTGCACCCACAGCCAGGTTTATTGTCACTGTTCAAAAAATAGTTAAGGAATAAATTAAATGACATGTTTGTTTCCTGCCCTGGAAACATACTGATTATAGCACAGTTTATAAGAAATATTTATATTTGTGGTTATATCTTCATTAGCTTGAAGAGATTATTTAGCCCTCATGCCAACCAGTTAACATCAGAAAGCAGTCTATTTCTCTGCCTCGCCTGATAATTGCATCGTTGATACTTTTCCCAACAAACAATTTTGAGAATTGTTTATTAATAGATTACAAGATGTAATGAAAGCAGAATTCTGATCTAAAGCTGGAGTCATCACTACAGGTCTTGCCAACCTGGCCAGGTGACCTCAGTGGTAACTTCCAGGGGAGTGTGGTCCCTATTCTAGTCATAGTTATTCAATGCTTTCCTAGCACACGGGTGCATTGTAATTGTTTCTTGACCTTAAAAAGGAAATTGAAAACCAATCATGCCTCATATTTCTTGTCTGGAAGTAGACATAGCTCTTCATGCCATACCTAAATCTCCAAAGATGTGATGATCAAAGGCTGTGAGAATGAGTATGAGTCCTCTGAAAGGGGTGCTGCTTTGTGAGAACATATCTAAGCACACTCAGGGCCTTTTCTGGCTCCCCCCTCTCTATAGCCCAAGAAGCAGGCATTGATGTGGGTGCTCCCAGCTGTGTCTTGGAGGAGACCCCCCCGGTAGTTATCTTGTCTTCTGTATTGCCCCTTCTCAAACCAGATTTTGTGATCCAGCCCTTCTTTGGGCCTGAAGATTGCTCATTTCTCACTTTTGGGTACATTTAATTCTAGTCCCTCCCTCTCCCAGACCTTGTTCAACTATCTTATCTGACAGCACCCTGCCTATCATGCCTTCCTTAGTCGGGCCTTCATCACATCCGCACGCAGGTCATGTTCCTAGCCCAGTACCCCAGTGTCTATAAAATGCCATAAATTGTTGTTAAACTGTGGCCTCTGGGGTGTCATGTCTCAAATCCATGTATCAGTTAAGAAACCTTCCACAGAGGACAGTATCAAGAATAGCATCAAATGCCCGGGCTCTTCTGAGGCTGGTCCAGCAGCTCTCTGTGTTCAGCCAACACGAGGGACAGGGTGCAGGCATCCTGCTGTCCATGCTGACCACAAGCATCGGATTACCTGGAACTGGAGCACCGACTTCAGGGCTCAAGCAAAAATAGCTTCATTTTACCTCTGATGCCTTTGGACACCATTTTGCCGAGCATTGTAAACATCTGCGGCACGAAAAGATCACACGGGTCTTTGCAGTAAGAGGGTCAGGATTGCACCTTTCACCTGAGTAGTCACATGCCTTCACTTAATGAAGGTTAAAAAATGAGCCTATTTCTGGGCCAAAACTTTTCTAATATCTGTTTTTCCACCTCTTCTAATTTTGTGTCACTGAGGCAAAAGTGTTCTTCGAAATGTTTTTCTTTTTATGGATGTCTTGCCCGAGCCTTTGTTTTGTCATCTGTAAAATAAGGACATGGATGACAGTTGACATTTACAGCGGGTTTGAGCTGCTAGATCCTTGCTCAGCACTTTATAACAAAGGTAGTTCTTGCCAAACTAGGTCTTGTCACGTGTGGTCACTATTCCCTGTTGACTCTGAAGGGAAAGGGAGGACCTGGGCTGATTTAGGACTTGGCTTATCCATTTAATCTATCTAGTGCCCTTTGTCTCAGAGCAGAAATGTATGATCCCCTAGTTTCAGAGGTTGACTTTGAGAGAAGCAAGGTGGATACGGAGAGAAACAAGAGGCAGGGAGAGAAGGTGCTATTTTTCTTTTAATATTGCGTTGGGGGCTGAGTCTCGTTTCCTCCTTCATTTCAGTTCAAAGCACATCACTGCTTCTTGCAGGTCCTCCGAAGGCCTGCCCGCTGCGGCCACACTCACCATCCCAACGGCTCCTACCACACACGGGCATCTGCTGTAGCTCATATGAAGATGCAAAGGCACCCGCCTCTTCTGTTTATAAGAATGATCTGGTTTGGACCTGAGCCAGAAACTAAAACTGGCCAAACCTCTATTTGTTGACTTTTCTTTTCTTCTTGAACACATAGGAGCCTTTATTTATTTTTTATTAAAGATGGAAATCTCTCCTTGGTGTAAATCAGATGCAGCATTATCTTTATAGTCCTGGGCTTTGAAAATTTTCTTAAGGCTTTGAAGCTGAAAAGCAAATCAGCACACTGACTGTAGCCAAATCCACCCGTATAGGTGTTCCTTGGAGAAAGAAACATCGCACAGACTCAGGGGAAGCTGATGCTCATGCTAATGCAGTGGAGTGGCTTGGGGCGCAGTTTTCTTCTTGCTGCTGTGAGTTTGCACGAATAATATTATCGTTCAGAATGATGTGCAGCATGCCTTTCATACTGAGTCTGCTGCCCCACCATATACATGCAACAACCGACCACAGTGTGGTCGTGGGGTGAGCAGTGGCTACTCCAAAAGTCACATTTACCAGAAGCCCAGAAGGTGCCCTCTTTGGAATAGGGTCTTTGCAGGTATAGTTAGTGGTATTAGGATGCATCCTAAATCCAATGACTGATATCACGGGAAGAGAGGACACACAGAGACTAATTTGAGAAGAATGCTACATGAAGATGGTGGCAGAGATTGGAATAATTAGGTATTAGCCAGAGAATGCCAAGGGTTGCTGAAGCTACTGGAAGCCAGGAAGAGACCAGGATGGCTGCATCTGAGCAGCTTCAGAGGGAGCAGGACCCTGAGACCACCATGACTGTGAAAATTTGAATCTCCACAACTGTGAGAGTGACTGTCTCTTGTTTTCGTGGTAATTTGCTAGGCAGGCCTAGGAAACAAATATGAGGGTCCCTGCATCGTTTAAGCAAGTTTGAGGGGTGGGCATTGTGTTCAGCCTCACTCTCCCAGTGAGGAGCTGGAGTCCTTGGTCAAATCCCTCTCCTTCCCACAGCTAACCCCCTTCATCTACAATATTGGAACAGTGGTCCTGACATCAAGTTTGCTGTGAAGATTTAGTGAAATGGTCCATGAGAGGTTCTTAGTGAAATGCTAGGCCTGAAATCAGTACTCAGTACAGCATCAGCAACATGGGTGATTGTTATTTCGTGTGTGGAACACATGCTAGAGAACCAACACTTGTAACTGAATCCTCTTAAGAGAGAGAAACAACAGAAATTAAAAATGGGCCTTTGTCATCCTAACATGCTCGTCATCTGAGCCACTTGACACAAGCTAGGTCAAACTGAGTGCAGTTGTTTCATGATTTCTTCTGTATGACATTAATATTCACTTTCGTTTTCATGATATTGATTTGTCCCTGAATTTTGGCATAATTCCTATGGTGGTGACATTTAACTACCCAATTTTATTAAAATAGGATACTCCCTTTGGTAGCTTCTCTTTCCATGCTTGATCCTCTCTTTGACTTCATATGAATAGTCAGGGTTAGAGAAAGCCCAGAAGGGCAATTAAAATGTGATTATCAGAGGGCACAGCAACAGAAAATTTGGCGGCTATGTGAGGAGGCAGCAGGTGTGGAGTCAGGCTAGAGAAGGTGATTTCAGATTTGTTTTTTAATAATCTCTAACCAGTAGATAGTTGTCATAAAACATTGATCCCTAGTCCTTGGGCTTTGGCTAAGCTCAAGACAAGTAGAACGAACAATAAGTAAATATATTTTTATCAACAGAGAGATGTCATTTCATCGTATGATGTGATTTGTAGACTGATAGCTTAGAAAGTCTCCTGAAACTTTTTAGCCAAGAAATTCCTAACTTACAAATTTGAAAATCTTTCTACACTGTAATACCCACAACATATGTACAAAAAAATTGAACACATATTCATATTTCAGGGACACCAGGTCCCACATAAAGAATACCTGACTGGTCTAAAAAAATGAATATACTTAAATAAGGTGGCAGAACTCTAGGGAGTATAAAAATCTACACAAGATGGCCTGAAGAGTAAGTGTAGTGTCAAGACTAGAACTCAAAACCCTTAAATTCTGACTCTCCAGTATATTGATAGAGAAAGAAAAATAAAAATGGTCTTGATATCAGTCAGGAGATTAGATTGAGCCAGAGAAGTAATTTTGGGTGGCCGGGGTGCGAGGGTGCAGAGGATAGATTTTAAGGTTCCTAAGTGGACAGTGATGTGCTAGTTGTCTTGGCAACTCTTGAAGGAATGTCTATAGTTCTTGCAGACCAGTGGAGATCACTCAAGCAAATCTTTAACTGGAAGATTCCATGTGAGCCCCTGCACAGGCTGAGGCATGAAAATTTAGTTTGTTGGAAGAAAAACGTAATGTGAAAACAGAAATGGTTCCTCATGTTGGTTTTCTCATTAGCTCTCTGAGAATCTTTAAGCAAATCAGCTAACCAAGTCATCTATGAAATGAGACAGCTAATACCAAGGGAAGCCCAAGGTACCTCCAAGCTTGAGCTCTAATGACCCCAGGGGTCTCTCTGCTGTGCATTATAACAAGACTGCGGCAATGCTCCTCTTTCCCCGTTGTGTGTGAGTTCTGCCTCCTCGCTTAACCATGACAGATCACACAGGGCAGCAAGACACCCTCACAGTTCTACCCTGGGGCTGTCGTTCTTTCTGTAGTCAGGCTCCCAAAAGAACTTCTAAAGGAAGGATTCCTAAATCACAGCCCATCTAGATGGAAAGCATTCAGAACTCAACGCTTACATTGTCAAGATGGCTTTTAGTCATTTTGTTCCAGGGTACAGATGTCATATTGGAATCAAATCCATACTTATGATATCACCAATTTCCCAAGGGGGAGCCTCTTTGAGGTGACTTTGAACCCAGATGGGGGCTCTTACAAGAAGCCAAAAGGACCTGTTGGTTCATCACCTTGACATTAATGATGCATTCTGTTTGTAAATGCCTACACAGAACAGAGCTCATATCACCCGAATTCTCACAGTGCCAACTTTCCCCACGATGACTTGTCAGCAGAGACACACATGGCCCAAAATAGTGGCAACACTTGTCTACTAAAAATTAAATGTGAAGAAGTAAATCCTACAGCAGTCTTCTGCTATAGGAGGAGTGAAGAAGAAGGTTTCCTCTCATAAAGCATCACAGGAAAGGAATTTCCATTTCAGGGCCCAGCATCTGCTTTCCGTGGTTTGCCCAGTGAAAGGTGGGATTAAGAGGGCCAATAATGTTTTATTGGAGTGTTTTACCTATTGCACAAATCCTTGAACCCTGTATTGATAAAACAAGATTTGGAAATTTTAAGGATTCAGATCAGAAAAGTGCATGGTTAATGATCTCTGCGGAACACGATTCTGTATTATCTGGAGAATAAAAGTTCTCTTAAATTGTATCATCATACCTAAATTAATTAAAGCACAGGACACAGGTGAAAACGTCACCTGAAGACCATTCACCAGTCTATAAGATACACACAAGTGAGAAAATTGAAAATTTACTGTATTCTGAGCTTCTTTTTTGCTGTCTCCATGCAGATGAGGCCTGTGAGTTACCCATCAAGGGAGACTGGACGTGGGTTCCAGTTGAATTTGTTTCCATGGTGACTCATCAGTGATCATAGTTGGCTCTGTTTCTTTTTTCTAGCTGCTTAACTGACTCATGCCTTTAATACAGTGAAAAAGAATTGGCTGTTTGTAGAAGTCATGTCAAGTGCAAAGAATCTGAAGAATAAGAAAAGGTTGATTTCCAAGGGGAAAAGATTCAAAATATTAGATTTATTGATGCTGGTCTTGCCAGTGATGCCAGATTTAGAAATGAAGGATGTAATTAAATTGTCATTTAGCTAGAGAATACAGGGATACCCTTGTCCTGTCTACTGCCAACCAGCTGTCTTCAGAGGATTAGAGAGACACACACACACACACACACACACACACACACACACACACACAGACCATGACAAAGATACACAGAGACAGAGACTAACTAAAGGCTCTCAGGTAGCTAAGAGTTTATGATTAGAGTTGAGACCTCAAACTAATACAGAGGCTGAAAAGCAGTCTCCCCAGGCAGCTTCAGACCAAGCAGAAGTGTGGAGACCTTCACAGTTGTCGCAGTCCTGTCTCAAACCACTGTCAGATCATGTCTGCACCCCCCACCCCACCCCCAACACACTGAGAGAGGAGGTGGGGCTAGAACCTGCCACTTTGTCAGAGAAGAGTAAGAAAGCTAGAGTGAGTTTGCCTCCAAGGCAAGTCCAGAGTAGAGAGACGAACAAACATGGATTGGCGTATCTCCTCAGCCCCAAGGACAGGAGTGAAGGCCAGCCTTCCATGCACCTGCGCGCTGCTGTCTGAACTGCCCATGGCATCTCCACTGGAAAAAAGACACTGCACCATCTTCCTTTTCCAACTCAGGTATCAACACTGGCAAATTAGCAGCTCAGAGGAGGGACCTTTTTGCTTCAGTTGTCCTGGCCTTACATACCTTGAATGCTTAAAATCAGAGGGGCTTTTGAAGCTGTCAGGCCTACCACTTATGAAGAAGAAATGGAGTGGGGAGGTCAGAGTCTGCTCAGGACCCCGAGGATAGCGGAGCAGCACCGAACTCCCTGCCAGCTCAGAGTTCTGTCACCCACGCCCTTACTCTGTTGGTGGTTTCACCAACTCTTTGCCTCCCTTTGTCTCATGTTCACATCTTTGCTTGGATGTGACTGTTTTCTGGGCTCTGTGCCCAGCTTGGTTTTAAATTTGCTTATTATTTGCTTAACACCCCAGAATCTGTTTGAGATGGAACTTTCATATTATCATTATTGAGTCCATTTTTTAAGTGCCTGGGACAAACAAATTTCGGAATGTAAGACCCTGGGAAGCTTATTTACTGGGAATCTGGGCAATAAGACAGCAGCTGCGGACCACTGTAGATGAGGCCAAGGTTGTGAGTGCTGCTCCTCTTTATGGAGAATGTGCCCCTTATCCTGCGTTTGTGAAATCAAGTGTTTTCTCTGATACCTTCCTGATTTGCAGGTGTCCCTCCATCCTCTGTGTGTTCACAGTACTCCACCCAGCTCCAGCTCGCACCATCTTACCATACCCATCCATCCCCTGTAGTGGTCCCTCTTAAGTCCAAAGATGCCAGGGGCTGCCTGAAACCACTCAGAGCCAGGGAGGACCAGTACTCCAATACCACCAGCCATCAGAGGAGCATCCTCCAATCTTGAATTCCAAGGGACAACATTCCTACTGCCTAAGCAGCTCTCTTCAGGGCACTTGCTATGGCAGCCCAGCAAATGGAAAATCTGAAAGAGCTTCTAATTTTTCCAGAACCAGTAGCCTGAGAAGCATGGAGCCACCTCATCTGGCAGCTCTGGGACTGTGGGCACCTCACTGAACTCTGTCTCCTCCATAAAGCAGGAACACCAGCAAACATGGAGTGAGAGCTTGTTCGGCAGCTGTTGTGCTATTTCTATCATGTCTCATCCCATGTCCTATCCCAGGGACAGCCATCCTCTCAGGCCCTCCACAACCCCATCAAGGTCCTCAGAGCATCCTCAGTTGTTGCTGCAGAAGCAGCAACAGAAAGACAGTGCAGGTGGGGGTGGATCCAGATCAGCTCCAGCTGTCTCTAGCCCTGTCCCCCACCCTGCCGCTTCCACACAAATGTGCATGGAGGAACAAGGGACCTGCACCATGGACAGTGCCCAGTACCAGCTGGAGAGCAGCTGAGGTTGCTGCTGTGTTGGTTCAGGAGACCGAGGAAGGGATGTGACAGTTGGTGTGGGTAGCAGGACAGCCTTCTTACTGGAGAGAAAGTGCAGATAACTAGACAGTGTTTAGTATCCACCTGAGGGCAGTTTAGTGGCATGACAGTTCTCTTGAATTGCCTATGTTTTAGAAAGGATTTAGTTCTTGTGTGAGTGTGCTGGCATGAAATAGCAATTCCTTCTTTCCTTTTGGATATTATACTAAGACAAAAAAGATGAATGAGAAGAAATCAGATACCTTCTTTCCCAGGGAAAGTAAGTGACGGACTGTGTCTTGCTGAGTCAGAAGTGCCCTGGGTTTGCTAAGAGCAACCAAGAACCACAGAAGGCACATGGGGTAAAGTGCAATCCAGGCTCACAGGACGCGGGAGGGTGTGGTGAGAAAAAAAGCAGAACAGGGAAAAGCGAATACATTTCACCAGGGCTGTAAACACTGGAAGTCCAAGTCGAGGTCATTTTCATGAATGCTTAATACATTTGGCAAGTTTTACTATGATAGAATAAATAAATGCATTTTAACATTATAGAACTATTTTTGTCTCATCTCAAAAGCCAGCATCAAAATCAAGGACCAAGGCTTGACTCCTTCCTGACTGCAGGTGGGAATAACAGAAGGGAGTCCCCTTTACCATTATTGTTAACAGTTCCCAGATGGAGAGAGGAGAGCAAGAGAGATGTTGCTTCTTAATACATTTTAAAAGGTGGTAAGGGTAAGTTAGTATGTGGATTCTATATAAATCAAGTTCTTTGAAAAAAGAGGTGGTAAAACTATTACCCTTTTATGGATAATATAGGTAATATCACTTACCTGGAAAATTTAAGGGTAACTGAAAATATGGAACTATCAAATATTCAGTTAGCTACTGGAGTGTACAATTTATATTAAAGCTAACTATCACTATATCTGCATATTTATAAACAACAACAGATGTATTTCATACCGAGGGGAGAAAGATAGCAATGGGGGAGATGGACTACACAATATCACTGGTAAAGCTAGGTGGTGGTCCAGAAAAAGAGTGGAATCTGTCTCATACACCATGTCTCAAGAAAAATCCCAAATGTTAATAAAGATTTAAGTAGAAAAGGAAGAAATATGACTGCCAGAAGAAAATATGGAACCACTGTGTTAGAATAGAGAAAGTCTAAGTTTTCTCCATCTGGAAGCTATAAAAGAAAAGATAGATGAATTCAACTACATACATTAAAAACTATATGCATTAATTTTTACATAGCAAGATCAGGATAAGCAAAGTCAAAATACAAATGACAAAGTAGGAAAAAGTTTTGTAATTCATTCATACCTGCCACTTTCTAACAGGAAGAGTTATATCAGGTAACTAAAAGTGACAGAATCCCTGCTCACTTCTACCTCACATTCCAGTTTACCAATTGTCCTTTCTCATGTGCAAAGACGTTAACGAAAAACAAGACCAACAATGTAACAGAAAAATGAGTAAAAGATATGACCAGGAATTCACCGGAAAGGAAATTCAGAAGACTTTAACCAATAAAACAAATAAATCAACTCTTTACAGAAAAGAATTATGATTTAATCTATACTCACATACTATTTTATATCTGTCAGACTGAAAATCTAGAAGAGTGGCACAACTTGACAGTAGAGTTATAAACAGATTCACTCATCCTGTCTGAGAGTCTAAATGATTCAATTCCAGGGAAGGCAATTTGGAATATCTACAAAAATACGTACACAAAGACCTTTTGCATCAGTTTTCTATTGAGAAATTTAGACACTGATATTTTTATAGGAGATAGAGATGTTAAATACAATGTTATCCATTAAAACACTTAGTTATACAAAGGTTAGAATCAACCCACATTTCCAGCACTAGGAGACGAGTTAAATTATGGTACATCTATCCCAGAGGTCAGTAAACTATAATCCACAGGCCACATTGAGCCCAACATCCATCTGTCTTTGTGTAGTCTGAAAGTTAACAGTGACTTTTACATTTTAAAAGGTTAAAAAGTCAGAAAAATAGCCCATTGTGACACATGAATATGACATGAAATTCAAATTTCAGTTTGATAAAGTTTTATTGGATACCAGTTGTCAGCAAATGGACTTCATACTCAGTCTGTGGCTATCTTTGGCCTATAGAGTTTACTTATGTGAGAGAGACCACATGTTCTATTGTCATTGCCTCCCACAGCTACTCAGCTTGCTATAAATTGACATGTTAGAATCTGACAGTACCACAAATGCTATACCGAAAATGCATAGAATTTCATGGTCTAAACATACAGTGCAATTTATAAACCTCTATGTATGCAGGAAAACTTGTTATTTGAGGCAACAACCTTTACATATTTAGGACCATAGACTTTGGGAAACAATAAGTGGACTTTCTGTGTGCACAACTAAAACAGTGGCCAAATAATAGTTTTGTATCATTTGATCAACAACAAAAAACAAAGGACCAAGTATTTTACCAAAGCATTAATTTCTAACCTGTTTCAGAGCTATTACACACTTATTAGAGAGCGAGGAATTTATTTGAGATTTTCAGTTGTTCAGAGAGACTTCTAGACACCTAATGACAAGCACATGCACTAGTCTTATGATTCAAACACTGGAAGTACATTTTTCACAGTGCTGCATTTTAAAACTGATGCTTATATCTATTGCAAACCAAACGTTTTTCATTTTTTGCCAAAATAAACATATGCTCCAACACTTGTTACCATGACACTTTTATTGCACTTACCAGCCTTCATCAACATTTGCTATTTTATTTTCACTCTGTGGTTTGCATGGAAACCACTCTTAATCTCTCCTGAGTCAGATAGTGTCTGTCTTTCAAGTATAACCCAATTAACACCCTGCTAATTTGACAGTGGATCAGGTAATTGTTAACTAATTTTGATTAAAAAAAAAATCTTCTCATTCTTTCTTGATGAAGCTGTGCAACAGAACAAATTATTGGTCTCAACCTGTCAGTTTCTCTGTGTGCTTTCTCTAAAGAGGATTTAGTGCTGGTAGGGGAAAAATAAAATTCCAACAGGATACTTAATGAATCAAAACATCTTCAGGTTGAATGATGGGAAATTCTCAGTTAATTAGTAGAAAGAAAAATAATTAAACTGCAATTCAATTTATAGGTGGGTTACTAGAATGAATGCTGACAGGGGTCCTTTCAATCATTTTTCCATTAAAAATAAGCAGGGACATGAAGAGATATAATTTTCCTTTTTTACCCCTTTTACATCATTTGTGCTTTATGCCTCAGTTGCTTACACAAACAAACTTGGCGTACTGACAATTAGCATCCAAGACAAAGGCTTAACTGATGTTTATACTAAGAAGCATAGGGAGTTTCTAAGTGTTCAGATTAAAATGTATAGACATCTTGATTTTCTGGTTGTCTTGATTTGAGAGGACTGTAGAACACATAGCGGAATTGGGTCATTCTGAAGAGACCATAAAAAGTTGCCTTCTTTCTAACTGAGGGATTATCATAACTAAGCACAGTTAAAGTCTCTCTAAATGGAAGATAGTTTTATCACTGTAAACCTAGAACAAAAGGTCAGTCAAAATCCATCCATCTAGTTTTTTATCTCATCTAGCAGTTATTTAATGATAAAAAATTAGAGCAGGGTAGATGGGGAGGTAAATTGAAGTGCATGCTTCCCCATTGAAATAAAGATCATTGTGGGAGAGAAATTCTCAGAACTCTAATCTCAAGCCTGTTTCAAACAGGAATCACAGAAGTTTATTCTATATTATGGGATGTAGAGATAGGACAGATGCCTTCAATCCTAGCATTCTATGTTTTTATTACTCTTTCCCTCTGACAGCCACCCTAGAGTATTAAAATTCCTAGGACAGATTGCTTTAGGTTTTCCTTGTCAAAACAGATGCGTTTGATGGGAATTCTGGCCACACAGGTGGAGAGAACTGTAAAGAAATATAGGTATGGGCAACGTTGATGAGGAACTCTAGTGATGGAGTTTGATATCATTTGGTTCTGTTCTGCCCAGTGGGATTGGGACACAGAATGGGGAAGAGGTTCTAGGTGCATGGTGGAAGGAAGACCAGCACCATGGTGGCCTGAGCAGGAGCACCCCCCAGAAGAAAATTGCACTGGGCACAACCCTAACCAGAAGGCAGTTATGGAATCCCTCACTCCTACCGCCTCCCACCATATTTCTCTGGAGCTGCAGGACCTGCCCACCGAAAATTCTGCCCCCAGGCTTAAAGGAAGAAGACTGTTTCCCAGAGGGAGAAATAATGCTACCCATAACGCCACTCTGGGGGTAGAGATGGAACGGCAGCCCAATTGCTAATTGTGGGCCAGTGACAAGGCAGTAAGGTTCAGAGCTGGGACACTGGGGGAATGCTCTGCACCCCCCACACAAACTCAGTTCCCAATGTAGGGTCCACCTAAGAATGTCAACAAACCAACCAGTGGTGATGCAACACAACAAAAGCATTCTGGGTGTTCAATCAAGATCCAGGCTTCTGCAGTACAAGTTGATACTGTACACAGTGCATCACTGCAGGGAAATATAACCCATAGAGACATAAACACAATGCTCAAAAGAACAAAGGCAAAGAGAAATATACCCAAAATGATGGATCCAATTAAATCCCCAGAGGAAAATCTGAATACAACAGACATGTGCAAACTACCTGAGGATGAATTTAGGGCAACAGTGATAAACATACTCATGGAAATTAAGAAAGCAATAGAAAGAAAAAGAAACAACAAAAAAGAATAAATGAAGCAAAATATCAAAAACAAAGAACATGATAGTTAAAGAACTCAATAGAGGGACTTGAGTAGGATGAATGAAACCTCCAACAGGAAGAGTGAATTAGAAGATAGGACAGAGATATACACTCAAGCAAACCAGCAAAGATAAAAAAGAATAAAAAGAAGTGAAGGAAGCATCTGTAACCTATGAAATAACATCAAAAGGAACAATGTTCTCATCATAGGGTTCCAGAAAGAGTGGATAGAGAAAAGGGGATGGTAACTGTATTTGAAGAAATAATAGCTGAGAACTTCTTCAACCTGAGTAATGCAGCAAGCCTCCAGACTCAGGAAACTCAAAGAATTAGCAACAACAGCAGTAAAACCCAAACAGATCTACAACTAGACAATTATCATCAAAATGTCAGAAATATAAGATAAAGAATAAGAATCTTATAAGTAGAAAGAATCTTAAAAGACAGCTGGAGAAAAACAAGTCACATGCAAAGGAGGCCCAATACCATTGTCAGCAGATTTCTCAACTGAAACTCTTTAGGCCAGAAGGGAATGGCATGATATATTCAAATAGCTGAAAGAATAGGATTTTCACCTAGGATTCTATCATTCAGAAGTGAAGGAATGATAAAAAGCATTTCTGATAATCAAAAGTTAAAGGAATTTATCACCACAAAAACAAATCTACAAAAAATACTAACGGATGCTCTATATATAAAGTTTAAAGAAACCCCACTTAAAAAGACAGCAAATATAAAAAGTGGGAATGAGGAGAGGAGAATGAAAATGTGAATGGTTAGAATGAATATAAGACTAACCTGCTTTCAAATAAAAGTATGAAATAAACAGAATTCTTAATGCCAAACTCAGGGTAATTTCAAAACACATCTCAAGGAAAAATGCAGAAGAAAAAAAGGGATTCCAATCAGAAACATAACTATAACCCACCTCAGAAGAGAAAGAAAAGAACAGAGGCTGTTATAACTGTCTGTTATAAAAACCAGAAGACAAATTATAAAATGGCAATAGTTACATATTATAATCACCCTATATGTTAATGGATTGAACTCACCAATAACAGAGTGGCTGAATGAATTAAAAATGTATAACCCAACTTTCTGCTACATTTAGGAAACTCGCCACCTTTCAAACAATAAATGCTCAAAGTCGATGGTTGGAAAATAATCCTACAGTTGAATGGCAACCAAAGAAGCAGGAACAGCTATTCTTAATATCAGATAAAATACACTTCCAACTAAAAGCATGACAAAAGACATAGATGGACATTATATAATGATTAAGGGGTCAATAAAGCAAGAAGACATGATGCTTATTAACATATGTCCACCAAATGAAGGCGCATTAAAATATATTAAGCAAGTATTATTAGAAGGATGAGAGAACTGGCAGCAACACAGTAATAGTGGGAGGTTTCAACAGCCCACTTACAATAATGAACAGTTCAACCAGTCAGAATATTAACAAGGAAACAGCAGCTTTAAATGACCATTTGGAACAGTTAGGTCTAATGATATTTACTGAATGCTTCATGCAACAACTACAGATTTCACTTTCTTCTCAAGTGCGCGTGGAACATTTCAAGGAGAGATCTATGTTGGGACATAAGACATCTCTCAACAGATTTACAAAGATAGAAATCATACCAACATCTTCTTTGAACACAATGACTTAAAATTAGAAATCAACCACGAAATGAAAGCTGAAAGACCCCAAATTAATTGGAGAATAAACAATATGCTTGTGAATGAGTTTTGGGTAAATGTCCTCATCAAAGAGAAACTTAAAAAATGCTTACAGACCAATGAGAATGAAGTCACAAGGTACCAGAATCTATAGGATGCAACTAAAACAGTACTAAGAGGGAAGTTCATTACAATCCATGCCACCCTCAAAAAACAAGAAAAATCACAAATAAGCAATCAAGCCCTTCATTTAAGGCAACTAGAGAAAGAACAATCAAAGCCAAAAATCAGTAGAAGACAGGATATAATAAAAATTTTAGCAAAAATAAATAGAAAACAAAAAGACAATCCAGAAGAGCAGTGAAACCAAAAGATGGTTCTTTGAAAAAATAAGTAAAAATGTAAAACCATTGACTAGACTCACAAAGGAAAAAAAGAAAAAAAAAAAAAACTGAACAGCTCTATGACAATAAAGTTGATAACCTTAAGGACATGGACAGATTTTTAGAAAAATACAGTCTGCCGGAACTGAACCTGGGAGAACTGGAATAGCTGAACAGAAAAATTACAGGTAAGGAAAATGAAGAGATAATCAAAAGTCTCCCTAAAAAATAAAAGCTCTAGACTAGATGTCTTTTCTGAGATTTACCAAACACTTAGAGAAGATTCAATACCTATTCTTAAAGTCTTCCAAAATATTGAAGAACAGGGAGTGCTTCCAAACACTCTATATGAGACTAACATCACACTGACACCAAAAGCTGATAGAGATGTCACCAGGAAAGAAAACTTCACACCAATATCTCTCATGAACATAGATGCTAAAATTCTCAACAAAAGATTAGCAAACCAAGGCTAACAATGCATCAGCATCAAAAATATAACCCATCATGACCAAGTGGAATTTATCCCAGTGGTGCAAGGATGGTTCAGCATACCATAAATCTATTAATTTAATATACTGTATCAACAATATTAAGGAGAAAAACCACATGATCATGTCAGTAGATGTAGAGAAAGCTTTTGACAAGATCCAACACCCATTTGTAATAAAAAAGTACATAAAATGGGGATAGAAGGTGGTACATATCTCAGCGTAATAAAAGGCCATGTACAATAAATCCACAGCCAGCATCACAGTCAATAGTGAAAAACTGAAAGTATTTCCTCTAAGGTCAGGAACAAGGTAAGGCTTTCCACTCTCACCATTGCTTTTTAATTTCATACTGGAGGTCTTAACCACAGCAATTAGGCAAGAAAAAAAATCTAAATCAGAAAGGAAGAAGTGAAGCTATCATTATTTGCAGATGACATGATTTATATATATATTGAAAATGCTAAACACTTCCAAAAAACTACTGGAACTATCAATGAGTACAGTAAAGTGGCAGGCTGCAAAATCACACAAAAGTCCATTGCATTTTTTTACTGGAAGCAAGTTAGAAGAAAACAGAATCAAGAAATCCACACCATTTAAAATTGAAGTTAAAAAAATAAAATATCTTGGAATATACTTAATAAAGTAGGTGAAAGATCTATACAATAAAAACTACAATCCTTCTTAAAAGAAACAGAGGAGGACACAAAGAGATGAAAGTAATCCATTCTCGTGGTTGGGAAGAATCAACATTGTTACAATTGTCATCTTACCTAAAGCAATATACAGAATGAATGCAGTCCCCATTAAAACCCCAGGGGCTTATTTCAAGGAAATAGAACAAAAATCTTAAAATTTATATGTAGCAACAGAAGACCCTGAATAGTCAAAGAAATTTTGAGAAAAAAAACAACAAAGCTTAAGGGATTGTACTCCCAGACATTGAGCTATACTACAAAGCACTAATGATCAAAACAGTATGGTACTGTTTCACTGGAACAGAATTGAATCACCAGAAATTGACTCATACTCATATAATCAGTTAATCTTCAACAAAGGAACCAAAGTATATGATAGAGAAAGGAATGTCTCTTCAATAAATGATGCTGGGAAACCTGGACAGGCACATGCAAAAGAATGAAGCTAGGCTACTCTCTTAACACCATTCACAAAAATTAACTCAAAATGAACTGGAGACTTGGCCAAAGGACTCAAAACTTTAAAATTCTTGGAAGACAATACAGGATATGACATCAGCTTTAGAGAGGCCTCAACTCCAGCTTCAAGGGAAACAAAATGAAAAATAAACAACTGACACCATATCAAACTGAAAAGCTTCACAGCAAAAGAAAACATCACCAAAACAAAAAGACAGCCTACTAACTTAGAGAAGATACCTGCATTCCGTATTTCTCACAAGGACTTAATATCCAAAATATACAAAGAATTCATAAAGCTCAATAACATAAAAACAGGCAGTCCAATCAAAAAATAGGAAGAGCAATTGGAGACACATTTTTCTGAAAATCATAAACAGATGATGAATAGGCATTAAAAGATGTTCCTATTTGTATGTAATAGGGAAATGGAACAAAACAATGAGATACCACTTTACACCTGAGAGACTGGCTATTATCATAAAGTCTGGAAATCAAAAATGTAAGTGAGGATGTAGTGAAAGGGAACACTTCTACACTGTTGGTGGGAGTGCAAATTAGTGCAACCCCTATGGAGAACAGTGGATATTCCCCAAAATGTTAAATACAGAAATCCCACTTGATCTAGCCACTCCACTTCTGGTATTTACTTAAGAGTTACGAAAACACTAATTCACAGAGATGTATGCATCTCCATGTTTATTTCAGTGCTATTCACAATAAATAAGAACTGGAAACTGCCTAAGTGCCCAAAGTCTGATGAATGGGGAAAGAAGATATTCTACATATATACAATGGAATACTACGCAGCTCTTAGAAGAGATGAAATCCTGTCATTTGAATCAACATGGATGGATCTAGAGGGGATGATGCTAAGTGAAATAAGTCAAAAGAAGAAAGATACCAGATGACCTCAATCATAGGTGGAATGTGAATAGACAAAACGAAGGAAGAGGTGAAACAAAACCAATCCTTGGACACTGGCAATAGAACTGAGGTTGCCAATAAGGAATGGGGTTGCGGAGGATGGTGACAGGGCCCACTGGACAATGGTGAAGAATATTTGGTGATTTGGTGGAGGGCAGGGGTGTTGATATATATCTGAGGAATGGTAAAGCTGCACATATGGGGAACCTATACATATGAGTTTATTTTAATGTTTAAAATGAAAGTTGCCGCAATAAAAATTATTGGGAGGAAAAAAAGCACATCAAAGTGTAATCCCTCCAAAGTGGTAAATGAGGACCTCACGGATTCTGGCATATGTGGTCTGAGGTGAAAGGAGCGAGCATCCTCATGTCATCTTCCCGCTTTGCAGCTCTCCCTCTCTGCTGGGTGTCAGCACACTGGGTTGGCAGCTCTGGGGATGCCAGTAGAAAACTCCTCTGAATACTGCTGCACAAAACTCAGGGACCAAGTGATTGTCAAAGGCCCTGCTAGCTTTTCCTGGTTGTTTACTGTGGTGGAAGTTACATGACCGAATCAGCTGCTAGACTTCATCACACTGCACCTAAAATAGAGTGTGCATTTCACTGCATGTGACTTTACCTCAGTAAAGCTATTAAATAAAACCTATTTCCAGGAAGTTAGAAAATGATGAACAAATTAGTTTTCCAGAAAACACAAATTGATTTTTGTTATATTTATTTTCCAAATTGCAAATAGAATAAAATGTCAACAGAAGCAGGTATCTCATGCAGCGCCCCGATTTTTGCAATTTAGTCAACTGAACACTAAAGTTCTTACACATCAGTGTTGTGATGAAAGCTAATATATCATTTGACCTAATTTTTGTGATTTCCCAGCACTGATAAATATAGGTACATTAAATACCCATAATTCATTGTTAATGTCAGTTAAATTAGTAATAAAAATTCAAACTTCGCTATTTTATTATACTCAACTTACATTATCAAATTTTTAGAAACATTGCTAGACATTACTCCTAATTTTTATTTTTATCTCCCTGAACACACATTTCCCAGTAACAATGATTTGGAGGGTTGGATCAACTGCTTGTCCCGGGGTATCCAAGAGTGATTTATTATAACTTCTGTTTTGGGGAATTCCAAGTGATTTGCTCTAATTGACTGATAGCCAATTTGTTGCTCTAAAGCCAAGGCAAACGAATTTTGTGATGTGTCCCGTTAGTTACTTGAGTACATTATCTGTCTCCATTAACTAAACCATGAGTTGCTTGAAGTTCTTTCATACTCGCCTGTCTTAAAGAGTCTAACACAGTCTTATAATTAGTGGTCCCTCCATATGATCTTGTAGAATTTAAAGTTTATTGAAACAATACCCACTATCTTTTGGATCTTCATACCATCCTTGATGAAACTGACTTACCCTGAAAGCAAAGTGATATTTTCAACATTACTAAAGATTTTGATGAAGACAGACCAACAGTCATCATTTTGACATTATCACAAAAGACTAGAAAACAAAGCAAACCGTTTGATAATGTATGCGAACTCTGATGTTCGAGGCAATTAGATGTAAAATTGAACATTATGGGTTAATGCTACAGTATATTCAATTTAATATCATCAGAAAACAACCCAGGCTGCAAGACAATGATCTATGAAGGTAATTTATATAACTCTTTAACACATTAGTAAATTCTGGTCAATAAACCAGATATTTTACTGCTTGGAACTTGTCTGTACCTCAGTTTGCTCTTTTACTCAGAGGATATACTTCAGGAATTTACATTAGGTAGTTCAATACAGAACATAATTCAGAAAGAGCAAAATCAAATGTAGAAATTGAAAGGTCAGTCTGGAAATTCACACATTGGGACCTATTTTTTTAAATCAGGATTATTGCTTGTATTTTATTATTTAAAGCAATATTTTTTATCTCTGACAAAATACCATTTTATTTGGCATCACATGGCAACCATGAGGACCATGACCAAAATGTGATTAGTTATGGGGGTGGTGGTACCTGAGCTAGCTGCAAGAGGTTTCTGGAGAAAAGGGGAATCAGGGAACAGAGTGAGAGGTAGGACTGATAAGGAATGTAGAGAGACCAGGGAAGGAGTTGTAAAGGTAATCAAGATCAGAGCAATCCTAACTCACCTGAGACCCAGATAGGGCAGGTACTTGATTCACTCCATCAGCTCCCAGTTCCTATCCCAACTCTACTTAACAGTTTGAATGACCCTGTGCAAGTTGTTTAATGTCTCTTTGCCTTAGTTTTTATTATATGTAGAATGTAACTCCTTAAGGGGAGTAGTAAATAGAATAAAACCTTCAAAAATCTTTGAAGAGTGTCTTACTCATGACATACTAGTTTCTTGTATTGGTGATGTTTACTTTCATTTCACTGGGTACCAGTTATGTGTTAGGCACATTCATTAAATAAGTAAATTCTGTGGATAATCATACTCTTTCTTGGAAAATGGTATAAAGGAAACAAGTACAGTGTGGGGAAGGAGCAGAGGACTATAGTCACCTAGGAGCTCCTCTAGAGAACAGCTCATTTCTCCAGAATAAATGGAGGAAGCTATGGAGAAGATAGGGATGCCGAGATGGTTAATGAGATAATAGCATCTTTTGTGACACAGAAGAGACCCACCTGTTCCACAGAAGTATAATTTACAGCCAGACAATTCGGGCAATGCCTCATGACCCCTCTCATTTTAAAGTATCAAACAGGGTCTAGGTCAAATGAGTAGCCATGTCTTACAGAAGAGACTCTAGCCTGGGTGCAAGTGTTGTATTCTACAATTATTTCCATCTTCGATCTTCTAAGAGTCAGTTCTCATTGTGCTTTATTTCTCTTTCTCTGTGTCTGTCTGTATTAGTTTTAGTAGTTTTCCTAGGGGTTGCAATTATATTTTACCTTGTTACCATCAGTTCATATTTAATATTGTATCCCTTCACATAAAATGGAAGAACTTTGCTACCCTGTAGCCTTACTTACCTACTTGTCATTCCTTATTTTAGGTGTCATATGTATATATTTATTTAGGTATTATGAATCCCAATCTATAATTTAATGATTTTTACTTTAGTCCTGTGTTCAATAAATTCGAGGGGGAAATAGTAATATTTTTATGTACTCACCTGCTTAATATTTCTAGTACTCTCAGTTCTTTTCTAGAAATCCATGGGGTTGATATCCAAAACATAAAGAGCTTATAAACTCAATGACAATATAAACAAACAACTGAATATAAAAGTGAGCAGAGGATCTGAATAGATACTCCTCCAAGGAGGACATTCAGATGTTCAACAGGTACATGAAAAGATGTTCTGCGTTTCTTAGTGTTAAGAAAAACCACCGTGAGATATCACCTGATATCTCTGTGAATGGTTATTACAAAAAAGATAAGAAACAATGAATATTGGCAAAGATGCAGAGAAGGAAATGTTTGTACATTCTTGATGGGAATATAAACTGGTACAGACACTGCAGAAAACATTTTCCTCATCAGTTAAGCATAGAAATACCATCTGATCGAGCTATCCCACTTCTGGATAATTATCCATAGAAACCATCCATTTTTTAAAAGTTATCATATTTCTTTTATTTACATTACTATGTGATTTTTAGGATAAATGCTATCAATAAAAATACTAACTAAGAGATATATGTATACTCACGTTCATTGCAGTGCTATTCACAATAACCAAGAATTGGAAACAATCTAAATGTTCCTCAATGAATACCTGGATAAAGAACATATGGTATATATACTTGATGAAATACTACTCAGCTCTATAGAAAAGAGAAATCCTGCCATTTGAATCGACATGGACATACCTAGGGGGAATTATGTATAGTGAGATAAATCAGAAGAAGAAAGACAAAAACCATATGGCTCCACTCATATGGAAGAGAAACAAAATGATCAAAGCAAAACAAAAACAAACCGACTTTAAGAACAAAATAATGGCCACCAGAAGGAACAAGGAAAGGGGACTCAGCTGTATGACGCTGGATGTAAACTAGACTTGGTGGCATGTATAGTGTAGGGTATATGCCCATGTTTTTCATAAAGTTGTAATCCTTAATCTATGTAATTTTATAATCTACTGTACTTCAATAAAAATAAATACCCAAGGAACATTTACCTTCAGGCTGAAGAATTTTATCATTTTGTGTAATACATGTCAGTTAATGACAAATAATATTTTTTTGATGAAAACTGTTTTGTCTTCATTTTTAAATGGTCTTTTTGCTAGATATAGAATTCTGGGCTTACAGGTTTTTTCCTTCTAGCTCTTTTATTAAAGATATCACCTTATTGCCTTCTGAACTTAGTTTTGCTGGTGAGAATTTAGTAGTGAGATTTGTGTGTCCCTGACTACAATCTATTGTTTTTCTCTGATAGATATGAGTTTTTTAAAGCTTTGGATTTTAGTGATTTGATTATGATGTGCATAGGTGTGGTTTTCTTTGTGTTTATTCTTTTTATAGTTTTATGTATTTCCTGAAATCTTTATATCTTCAAATTTTGGGATGATTTTATCATTATTTAAGTATTTCCACCACAGTCTCTCTCTCCCCTCTTCTGTCTGGTTACTCATATATTAGAACTCTCATTATGTCCCATCAGTCTCTAAGCTTCTATTATTTTTCAACCCTTTCCCCTTTGGATTCTTTTGGTTGGTTGCTTTCTATTGATTTATTTTCAAGAAAACCGATCCTCAGGCTGCCCCCGTCTGCTGTTAACCACATCAACTCACTTTACTTTCAGACAGTGTATATTTAGCTCTTGAATTTCCATTTAGTTCTTTAGTGTAGTTTCCATTTCTCTGCAGGGATTTCCTGTATGTTAACTTACAAAGTGCATCTTTTCCTTTAACTGTTAGCATAGCATTGAATTTTTTAAGAATATTTTTAAGACTCAACAGCTTTGTGTATAGTTTTTCCATTTTATTGGTATGAAAGTATGTAAATATAGAAGAATAAAGCATATTTCATTTACTTTGTGACCTGATTTAGATATCTTAAATATTTGGATGTTAATATGTGGCCTTTTTTCTCTCTTCTAAGGCATGTAGTCCATGGTTTATAGAGGATAAAGTCGAAGGTATTAGCCAGATTGTAGATGGGTAGAATTTGAGCACATTGTTAGTTTGAATGCTATTTTAAAAATAATGTGTTGCCCAATGTAAAATGGAGTTATGGGATGCCATAGAGATGTTAGAAGGACTAGATAAGGAGTATGTGAAATGGAAAGGCTCGAATTGGTGACAATGTGAAAGTGAATTTAACAAAGAAGCAAATACATTGAAGGAGAAACGTACATGTAGTCTCCTTATGTTGTGGAATTTTGACAAGCAGGGCTGAAGACGGTGGTATTAAATGAGCAGCAGGCGAACTTTTCAATCATCATCTCCTAGTAAAGGTATGTCATTTGCCAAGAAAGTCCTTGAATTCTCTCTGCAGAGCTTTGTCAAACCTTTAGTAACATGTATTTTTAGAATATTGTTGTTTTTTCTAGCTTTAATGCAGTATAGTGGGCATGAAACAGTGTTAGTTTAACAACATAATGATTTGATATATGTATGTATTACAAATGATTGCCACAATAAGGATTGTTAGCACACCCATTACCTCATATATTTATAATTCATTTAAAACTCTCTCTCTCTCTCTCTCTCTCTCTCTCTCTCGTGTGTGTGTGTGTGTGCATGGTAAGAACTTTTAAGATCTACTTAAGATCTTCTTAGCAACTTTCAAACATATACAAGAGTATTGATAACTACAGTCACCATTGTGCATTATACACCCAGGATTTATTTATCTTAAAACTAGAAGTTTGGTCTCCTTGTCACCTTCACCCATTTCTTCTGTTCCCTTATCCACCCCTGGCTACCACCAATCTTTTCTGTTGCCATGTGTTCAGTCTTTCTCAATTCCATCTATAAGTGAGATTATACTCTTTGTCTTTCTCTGACTAATATTACATAGCATAATGCCCTCAAGGTTCCTCTCTACTATTGCAAATGGCAGAATTTCCTTCGTTTTATGACTGAACAATAATCCATTGTGTATGTATGTTTCACATTTTCCTAATTCATCAGTGGGCACTTAGCTTGTTTTTATGTTTTGGCTATTGTAAATAACACTGCATTGAACAATGTGGTGCAGATCTCTTTGAGGTAGTGATTTTATTTCCTTCAGATACAGACCAGATGTGGAATTGCTTTATCATAAGGTATTCTACTTTTATTTTTTGAAGAACCTCCATACTGTTTTCCATAGTGGTTGCAGCAATTTACATTCCTACCAACAGTGTTTCTCCACATTCTTGACCAACATTTGTTGTCTCTTCTCTTTTTGATGATTGTTATTGTCACAGGTATGAGACAGCATCTCATTGAAGTTTTGATTTACATTTCCCTAATGGTTAGGAACATCTTTTCAGGTACTTGTTGGCCAACTGAATATCTTTGAAAAAAGATCTATTCAGGTTGTCTGCCAATTTTTAATTAGATTACTTGTTTTCAAATTGTATGAATTCCTTTTAAATTGTGGGATATTAACTCCCCAGTTAGATAAATAATTTGCAAGTGTCTTCTCCCTTTCAGTAAGAATCAACCTTTTCTGTTGATGTTTTCTTGCATTTTTGTATTTGTTGCTTTTGCTTTTGCGGTTGCTGTTGTTTTAGCTACTTTTAGAGGCTTTTCAACTAATTTTAACATCTGGGTCACCTCGAAGTCAATTTGGACTCATTTCCTTTTCTCCTGATCCTATGCCATTCTTATTTCTGCATATTCTATATATGTCAAATCTCTTGATTTTGCCAGTGACACATAGTAGAGACTCTGTTCTATGCTGATAGCTATTATTCAGGTGAATATTGAAAATGTTCATCAGATCATTAACACAGCTGAACTTAAATTCCAAACTCCCACCTCCTTTGTAGTTTGTGGCAGCTACATTCTTGATGCAGCTCTTTTCATCTGAGTTGGGAAACATAGACTGTCACACGCAGGAGATCAGGCAGAGATTTGGGCAACCAAATCTCTTGTTATAATTAAAGTTATATATAATGTGGTACTGCACAAGCTTAAGCAACCAAGAACGATGTAAAATTGTTCAGTGTCAATTACTCTGCTTTTATTAAAGAAAATGCATGTTGTTTGGTTTTTTTTTTTAGGATTTTTAAGCTTAAAATGCTATCTTAAGAAAGTAAACCCAACTCAAATATATATATTGGTTTACTCAGAAATACAGTATTTACTTAAGTTGAGGGAAATAAGAAAACAATTTCTAAATTTGCTTGATTAATTTAATAATACTATGTCAGTAGAATATTGCATGGCAATTCCCAAGATTTATTTAATTTAAGGGTTGTCATTTTCTGGAAAATTCAAATCAACTCTCTACTGTTACAATGATGATAGCTGAGATTTGAAACTAGTGTAAGAAGTGAAAATTTCGCATTAGAAATGGTGTCTCCCAGGTCTCCCCATATCTCCTCAGAGACTACATGACTGATTTGGAGGCATAGTTGCTTTCCTTGTTTGTTTGTTTGTTGATATCCACCTTAATGCATAGCCTACAATAAAGTCCAAGAAAATGCTTTTCTTCCATAGTCTACTTGCTTCTATACATCAGTTCTGAAACCAAGTAGAATAGGAAATAGGAAGAAAACACATTTCTGTTCTGAAGTAAAAGGTGGTAGGTGGCCCCACTACACCACAAAAATAAATGCGAGGATGACAGTGAGGAAATTGGAGTTGTTTCTTGTATTTTTAGCAAATGCCTTTTGAGAGAAAGTGAAGTTTTTTCCCTCTTTTTCATCATAGTATAATTTGGTGTGTCCTTAGAAGTGATTATTTCAAACTTGCACAAATAGATTTGTAATAAGAATGTCATTACAAAAAAATTCATTGCAATCTGGGTAATTGTTGGCCTCTGGGTCTCCATTCTGACTAGATTAATGGCTACATATTGAGTTTTATGTGTGTGTTGCTATAGTTAAAGCACGATAATCTGCTGTTCTATTGATCATCTTTCTTTATTAAAGATGGGAAATTACTTCCCAGACAAGCCATGGACATAGAGAGATGCTTACAGTATCATCATGTAAATGCTAAAATTTTTAGACTGTGCTAAATAAGATTTGGGCTTTCTCTCAAGGAAATACTTGCTTTTGCTTTTCTTGTTTATTTGCCTAGCTGCTAAAGTTAATGCTTTTATGCAAGTCTACAAGAGATACTTAAATCCGAATGAACAGGTTTCTGTTGGCGAGTGTTCACCAGACTACACAAGGAAAAGAATTAAATGGAAAATAGCTACCATTTGATATTTAATTAAATGGTCTTGAAGCATAGGAAGCAGAGTGGGCCATGTGATTTGGGGCCCCCCTCCAAGTTACATTCCTCTGTCCTGGCTCCATCACTCACTGGAGGACAATGGGCAAGACTCACCTTCCATGTACTTTTGCTTATTCTTCTGTGAAATGGGGTTCATGTTACTATTACCCACCTTTCAAGGCCATTGTGATGATTAGTTAATCCTTATAAACATGGTAATGATCAATAAATGTTGGCTTTTTTTATTAGAGCAAGTCCAAAAGACAGGTACTTGAAAGTGTACCAGCTCCTTCATAAGAATGAATCTTGGTGTCTCCTCTCTGTTAATTATTTCTGAACGTGAGCTGAAGCTAATTAGTAGTCAGAAATCATCATTTCATCTGGATAAAAAATCATCATAAATATTTACCCTCATTATCTTGACTAGATTTCTTTTGTTTGCTTTCCTTATTGCAGTAGATTATCCTTGATTTTGACTATGAGATTCAAGATATGGAGACTTTAAGAGAAAATCTAACTTTTTCTTTGTCTTTTTTCCTTTAATCCCTTTCATTTATCTTGGAAAATAAAAGACAATGACGTTAGGCAGCTCAAATAGACTGAGATGTGAAGTACTGATCTTAAACTTGTCGTATGGGATTCAAGGAACACCATTGTACTTAAAAAAAGAAAAAATCTATGCTTTCAAAGAAAAAATTGATCAACAGATAAAAGACAAAAGTGACGAAAAGGAATTTTGATTTCTACCTGAAAGGATCTGCAACTGTTTAATGTTAAAAGAAAATGGAAAAGGGTTGGGTGCCAGGTAAAGTAAGGAATTGGGGAGAACGAGTGAAGACTCTATCAATGTAGGGACCCTCCCTAGATGAGAAGCTTTCCCTAGGGCCTCGGTCATCCATATTGAATTACGTGTTCTGTGTATGCGGTATGATTTCACTCTTCGAAGGACTCATTGTTCTCCAGTCTCTGGGGCAGTGGCTTGTCGCAGAGGAGAAACCATGAGTGAGCTGTGGGGTCTGGAAGATTTCAGTTCCACATCTGCGACTTTAGTCTTTGAATTCAAGTCTTTTCATTTATGGTTTGAACAAAGAGACACCTACTTCCCTTGTGTATCTATGCCAGTAGAGACCCAGTAATTGGGAATCATTTTATATCATTATCCCAGAGGTTGGCACACTTTTCCTGTAAGGACAGACTGTAAATATTTTAGGTTTTCTGGGTCAAATGGTCTGTGTTATAATTACCATTACAGCATGCAAGCAATCTTAGACAGTGTGTAAATGAACTGGTCGTGAACCAATGAAACTTATTTGTAGACATTACATTTCAAATTTCATATTATTCATCTATTTTTCCCAACCATTTAACATTTAAAAACCACTCTTCACCTGTTGTGTACCAACCCTGCATTGCCCACGAAATGACAAGGGACTGCAAAACATGCAGAAGGTTGGAAGCATGTGCATTTTTGTGGCAGTGGACATCCAGAGGTGCCTCTGGGGAAGTAATGAGAGTTAAGACTGGACTGGAGAGAGCCATCTGAGACTACGAGATTGTATTGACTGTGTCGAAAATAGGAAACTACTGAAAGTTTGAGTGAGGGTCTCTGTCGAGTGCTTGGGGAGATGCGTTCTGGCTTAGCAAGAGAAGAGAGGCCAGAAGGCTAGTCAGAAACTCTTTTCCTGTAAGGAGGAACAAGGGGAACAGAATTTACTGTTTGCAGGTGATCTTTGGGGTTTTGTTTTCCCCCAGAAGATACTGTAGGGGAGGCCTTTTCCCTGCCTGACTATTCTGTAAGCGGTAACCTCCGTATGGGCTTCGCCGGGCCTCTTTGAACACAAAGTATTTACTCATCACTCATCAGTGAGCATTCAGCAACCGCACAGTTAGTATATTGCTAAGTCCTGTGATGCAGGGCTTTATCAAGTGTGCACCCTGTAAAGACCTCACACTTACTGGTTGAGACAACAGTCCTGGGTTTGAGTCTCAGCTGGGTACTCAGGGGCTATGAGAACAAACCAGGGCAGGTCCAGCTCTTCAGAACTTACTGACTCTACAACAAGGATGTCATAGCATGATGACTCTGCCACCATCATGAGTCGGGCAGGCTGTCAGGCAGAAGGGTGGTGGTGAGGGGGTGTGAAGGCCTGCATGGTTTAAAAAGTCCGTGGTCTCCCCAAAGACACCGACCCCTCCAGGAAAAGGCGTGGAAGATACCAAGGCAGGTCAACCTGGGAGTAGGATGCAGGATGTGTAGATGAGGGGAATTTATTACTTAAACCATTAAAGATGTTTGCACATTTATATATTGTGCAAATAAAATGTGGTTTATTGAACAGATTATGCAGAATTGATTTCTTACAAAGTTCACAAAATCTGAATTACTTCAGTTTGAAAGATAAAGCTGTGCCTCATAAATTTTTATTTCCACTAGCATTTCAAGAAGTCTATTCTAATGTTGTTAAGAGTCCACAGGCAATAGACTGCTTGCTGGAGAAATACTGAGTGATAAGATAGCATCTTTTAAAATCATGTCCTACTTATCTCTGCTATTGCTCCAAAGATATTGGTACTTCTACCCAAATACTAATGAAACAGATTTTCCTCTCAGATTTTCATTTATCAGTATCAAACCACATACTCAAATTCACAAAATATAGACATTTATATTTTCATAGAAGGTCTATGACATGCTCTAAAACATTGAAGGCAGATTTCAAGTCTCTGGAATGAGAGTGAGTACTATAGACTCAAACCAGCGTTTTTTCAAATCCAGACTCCTTTAAAAAACAGAAGCTGAGATATTCAGCAGATTATTTAAACTACCTAATAGCCAGTTTCTTCTTTTACAAAATCGGGCTATTGCTACTGTGCCTAATAGAGCTATTGTATAGATTTAGTTTCATCATTTACTGTTACAGATAGGAATCTAATTACTCTTTGTTTCAATATACATTGAATCAAGTTTATCTGGTCACTGAGGACCCGGTTAGAGAATTAGAATTCACCTACTCCCCAGTACGTTGACATCTCCTAAATATTTTCTCAATCTCTGATCATCTTGTCTGATCCTAAATGGGAGTGAAGAAATGAATGAGCAAACAAAGCCTCCTCCTTTCTTTATTCCAGCTGCCAGGTATTCAGGTTACACCCAAGTTCCTATAAAAATGTTTCAATTACACCTAAATTCCTTTAAGTTATGGGTGAAGGAATTCAGGAGAGGTAAAACCAAATATTATAATTATTTTGCTTTTCTAGTCTCCCGAATTAGAATCTCCATTATCTCATTTTGTGGTTTGAAAATAAGACCACTACCCTAGACACAAACTCTACAGCATTTCCTGAAATAACTGCTCAGCATATCTCTGTGGTATTGCCTCCTCCTGCCAATCCATCCCACACACACCTTCCAGAACAGTCTCCCAGGGTCTTTCCTTTGTATCTCATCCCTCCTTATTCTAGAATTCATGGTGTCTTCCTGTTACTATTCTGTAACTTAACTCCTTATTCCTCTGTCATTAGTTTCTTCTTTTCCTTTTTTCTCTTTATGTCTATCTATAGTCCTTCATAAAACACATCAGTTCAGGACAAGCCAATCAATTTGCCCAGGCCCAGAAAACCTCCTAAACCCACTCTGTTCCATGCTTTCTTAATTTTCATAAACCCCTTTATCCTATGCCCTCGAAATATTTATCTTCTGCAAAATATGACCCAGAACTCATGTCCAACAAGTTGTCTTTACTTCCTACCTCTTCCTCTCATTTTTTCATAGTTGCATCCTCTGATATTTCCCTATAAAGTCTTCATTAGAATATTGATTATTCCTCCCCTTGGAGGATTAGTATGGGGCTTTTGAAGTGCTGAACCTACTGTACATCTTAGTCAATTTCACCTTTGTATCCTCAGTATCTGGTACCATCACACTCTCCCAGAGGACTTCACAATGTTTATTGGAATGAAGAAGTACAAGTAAATGAAGGTAAATGACTTCTCATTGACAACCTCAGGCTAGTCTCAAGGCCAGTGGCACAGTTACAACTGCCGAGCTATTATGGCAGCCCTTCAGACTCTTACTTGTATTAAGAATCCATTAGGTTCACAGTAAGTTCTGGGAGGCCATGTAAGTCACTTCACTCAACCTTCCATGATGCACCATCTTGGTTGATGATAGGATGACATCCTTCCTAGATTCTCCTCCTTACTCCTCCCATACACACATTGGCCACGAACTATTTCTTAACTGGGATCCTAGAATATGCAACTAGGTCTTGCTTATATTCTTCCCCATTTTGAGATCTATCCCTGGATCTTAGTTTGCTGAATGCAGTGGTGCCTAGATCCCCTCCTTTCTTGTCCTGTGTTTGACCCCCCAAAAAGTGTTTAACACTTTATTAGCACTCTCTTTCCAAAGTAATTAATCTTTGAAAAGGCAAAGACAATAATTCGGAGATGACACCTTTGAAAATAAGAAAACTTTTATTTGCCTATTGGTGTGGAAGTGTATCTCTAAACTTGGTTTTCTTATAATGATCTTGTAAATTTACCTTCATTTAAAATATATATTATAGCAGCAAAATGAGTTGGATATTGGGGTCATTGATTTGTCATCAAGGATCCTCTACTTCATGAAAGGTTCATTGAAAGCACATGTGCCCTGAATTCTTTTAAAAAAAATGTTTTAAAGTAGAGGTACAGGCAGGAATGAAGGCAAGTAGGCGGTTGGGAAGAAAGAGAGAGGAGGAAGAAGCATTTATTTTGTTTTCTATAGTTGTTCACATTGGTTGTTTCCGCCAGCATAGGTCTTGAACCCAGGACCTTGGAATGTATGTGGGACTGCTCCTAGGGTGCACTAGACCACTAGGCCACCAGGGTGTACCCTGCCCTGAATTTGTTAGCATGCTTTCACATTAAAATAAATGGGAAAATTCATCCATTCAACAAATACTTGCTGAGCACTTACCATCTGTAGAAATATATTGATGACTAGGGAAAGCTCCCTTGAGTTTAAACTGGAAGACTGACTGCTCTTTAAAGGTCTTTTTATTATTTTAATTCCAAATGATGATAATTTAACCAGCCAGGGCCTTGGACTCTTAGAGCCCCTACAGACAGTTTAATTAGCTTCCTAACCATTGTCCCTCTTTCCCAAATGGGTATTTAGAAGTCCTGGTTTCTCATCACTCCTCACTGGGTCCACGTTGCTCCGAGACTAATGTCTTTTAATGATTCCTTTTTTGACTTGTTGGTCCCGAAGCTACTTCATGTTTCCAAATCACAGAACCCCAGAACCCTGGGATTTGCCCCCTTGCTGGATAGTCCTTGAAAGTGATACTTAAGGGCAGTTGATTTGTCCAAAGACAAGCAGCTGTCTAAATTCTCAAGTTCTACACATTTATTTGCCAAATATGCAGTAAATATTTTCTGAATGTATTCCTTAGTTTAGGAATACTTGATTTTAGAAAACGTGATAAAAATCGTCAGCACATTTCAAGCACAATTTTTAAGTGTATTTTAAAAGATAGGCACACCCTGCTAGAGTAGCAGTTAAGTCTCCCACCTCTGGCTGAGTGTAGTCCACATACATCCCAAGGACCTAGGTTCACCACCCAGGGCTGGAGGGAAACAACCAAGACGAACAACTAAATAAAAGTGTTTGTTTCTCTTCTTTCTTCCTGCCTATCTGTCTCTGCTCACCTTCATTCCTGCTTCCACCATCCCTTTAAAAAAGAGGATATCAAATTTTTTAATATGTGATATTAAATAACGCATCAGTCGCATAATACCTCATGCCTTATTTCAGATGTTGTTCTGATTCAATAGCTTAATCACAGAATCTTGGATTTCACCTTTGTGGCTAAGGACAAATAAATATCCAAGGAGACATTCATTTGTCAGAGGCTAGCACTTCCTGTGCCAAGTAACGTTCCAGGTGCTGAACAGTGTGGCGAGGGGGTGAAAATGCTGTTTGTGAGTCACACAAAAGTGGGTATGAAACCCAACTGGCTAGTTGTGTGATTCTGGGCATGTTATTCACCCTCCCTAAGTTTAAAATTCCTCATACCAAAAATGAGACTGAAATAGCACTTAACTCCTAGATTTGGAGATTCAACCATGCAGAGTGTTTAGAATCACTCCTGGCATTTAAGAAACTTTCAAATGGTACCTTTTAAAAACTGCATACTGATAGGCAGTCAAGAGGCATAGTTTTCTAGGCGACAGGGAAAGCTTTTGCCACTTGGGAACGTACTTGTTTGTATCCCAGCTGGAACGTTCTACTCTCCAGCACTGCTTGCCTGCTGTCGGCAGTCAGCAAATGGCGAAGTATGTGTGCCTTTGAGGGTGTCCTCAGGTTGATGTAACCTTCCAGCACAAACAGGGCGCAGGCTTCCTGAGAACCAGCATTGTGTGCGTGTCTGCAAGCATGCCACACAATCAGCCCTTAATTCGTGCTTGCTGCCTGTGTGGCTGGCTTTCATTGCTGTCTTGTCCGACTGGCTTGTCTAGAGGAAAATAATTTCCCAACAATTCCCTGATATTTCCCAGCTTCTCCACAGAAAACTAGATGACTGTCAAACACAGGCATGAGACAACTCAGAAAGAAATGGTAGGAGCCACTTGAATTATTTCTACACTTGGAGGAAAAGGCATTCCTGAAGGAAAATCCATTTGAAATCACAAGTTTAATCTCTTGGAAGCCAGTTTGTTACCCAAAGCCATGTCTGTCTGTGCGCTGACTGCTTTTCAGGCGGGTTGAGTGCGCGGTCAGACAGGGAAGATGTCAGCTGCTCCGCACCTGCTTGGCGCTGTGAACGCTCTCATGTTTGCAGTGAAAAAAGTTAGTAAACTGTGAAATTGGAATTTGATTGTGATAAGATAGTTGCTCAAAAAATTACCACATAGGATTGTAGCAAAGACACACACAGAGTTTCCCTCCTTCACTTGGCTTTTCCTTAATTAATCCGTGGTACACTCAGGAGATGCCGGTCTTTATAAGCCTCTTACAGAAGAGCTGGTCCTCTCACCAAAGAGGTGAAACTCCTCTGGAATCTGGGAAAAAGGGTGAATGGTCGGGTGTGTTCAAAGTCCTTTTTTTTTAATAAAGGAAATGCGTAGGCAGAAATGAAGGTGGGTAGGGAGACAGAGGAGGAAGAAGCATTTCTTTATCTTTATTTAGCATTCATGTTGGTTGTTCCCCACAGGCCCTGTGTCTAGAACCCAGGTCCTTGGGATGTATGTGGACTATGCCCAGCAGACTTAACCACGAAGCCACCAGGCCACACCATGTTTTACATCTTCCAAGTCATCCTGCAGTGGAGAGGAGAGGTTTTCAGTTGCTTTTGTGCCCTAAGTGTGTCATTAGCCATCTGAGGTTTAACTTAGCCGAGATATTGGGGAAAACAAATCACCAGTTTCCAAGAACTTGTTTATCAAGAGCCTAGACTAGCATTTAGAGATGGGTGCTCAACATCTGTATTTGATTTGAAATATTGCCCTGTACTGGGCTGCCTAACATTTTTAATTAGTTGCCATAACACAACTTCATTTATAAATTCAGATTTGGGGTTTCTGTTTACGAAATGGAGAAGTTACGGGATGAACCTGCTTCTTCTCTGGCATCAAGACGTCTAAGGGAGGAGCTCTCTCTGCCCACTTCCTGGACGCCCCGTTCCAGCCGTCCAGTCTTCACATGACCCGCTGGGCGCCTGACGCTGCATCGCTAGCTGTTTACATGGCGCCTGCACTGACTCTCTTAGCAAAGTGGGTTTCTCCCCACATTTAAGTATGTTTCACAACAAAATATAGGCGGAAGAGTTGCATAGTTCAAGAGAAAAGGAGTACTTTTTTTGGAGCAGGTTGGGGTTTCAGTCAATAACCTCCCAGGTGTTTGAAAGAGTGAAGTGTTCTTATGCCATAATTTTATCAGTCTGTTTTGCTTTTTTCTTTCCTCGTCTCTGTACAATCAACCTCAGGTGTCATTTTTCTTTGCTTTCTTGCTTTCGGTTACTTGACTAAAATGAAAACGGTTTTGATATTATGCAGAAAGCAATGTAGGATCATAAGTTAGCATTGGCAGCCCTCAACAGAGATGTTATTCTCTGTGCTTTCTCACTTCTCCTCTGTTTAGGTCCTTGGGAAGCCCCATCTGCTCCTACGCATTTGACTCCTGGAGACCGATGCCTCCTTCATGTCTCCTCCGCATTTCCCCACTGGGTTCTGATTGTCTTCTTGACATTTCCTGATGTCCCACTGTCTCTGACTCAGCGTGTTCAAAGCAGACCTCTTCATGTGTCTTCCATCAACACAGTTCCTAATCTCCCTCCTGGGGCCCTGTTTCAGCCAATAGGGTGTAGCCAGTTGGTTAAGGCAGATGACTAGGTTTCTTTCCACTGCGCACAGAAAGTTACTAAAGGATAGATGTTACCTCCTTAATATCTGCAGGATTCACCCCACTCAGAACCACTGCTTGAGCTACTATCCTCATTATTCCTGCCAACACCGCCTAAATGATCTCCCCGCTCTGAGGTAGCCTTTCTTGGATACATTTCCATCCTGCAAGTGTGGTTTTGCTCAAATGCACACCCAAATCTTGCTGGTCTCCAAGTCTGCCCCAGCTCACCAAGTTGTCAGGGGGGTCTTATCCCAGACAGTGGCCCCACTGTTGTTACTGTGTGTCCTTTATCTGCCTCTCCATCTAATTCTGTCAGGCTGTGTCCCTGTCACCTTCATTTGCACTTTGCCACATGACTGGCCCATCCCTGGGCATACTGTGCTCTCGGTAGCTTCTTCAAAAGGAAAATCTCTGCCTCCTGCCCTGTGCTCAGCATGTATGTCGTGTGCATTTTCACTTCTTTAGAATTCAGCTGCGATAGTAACCATTCCAGAAAGCTTTCCTAATGCCCCCCTCCACTTAGAAATTCCAGGTTGTTAGCTCTTTCCTCTGTGCCCTCACAGTACTGCATGCAGCCTTGTAGCCTTAATTGTAATTGACTGTCCCCTCTCTTATTCCCACCACTCTCACTAGGCTAGGGACACATTAAAGACAAGATCCCTTGATTTCTTTGTTCGGGTGACCACGAGGCCTAACACACAGCTGATACCACCTAGTAGGTGCTAAGAAACAATGTACTGGATGCATGTATGTGTGTGTATGTTGGGGTGTCTTAATGTGTGCATGCACACATGTCTGAGTACACATGTGTATTACATTATGTATATATGCTTGCGTGTGTGGGTTGCTCTGAGGTTTCAGTAAAATAACATATACGACCCCCAGCAACCTCCTCCCATCCGTCTGGTAATGCATAAAACCTAGCTGCTGCTACCAGGATGGTGACAATAAGAAGAATCTTTCAGTACTGCTGTTACTAACACTACTGTCTTGCCTTATATTCTGTTTCTTTGCAGTCTCCAGCCTGATATTTATTCACTCAGTAGAAAGAGACTGCTCTTGCTTGCATCATCCAAAGGGAATGTGGCTCCTGCAAGCACATGGAAGAACAGACAAACATAGTTACCTATACAGTATCAGAAATTAAAAATGCTGTCTATCAGTCCCCTAGTAGGGGAATAAATTTCTTTGGTTTAAGTAAGGCAAGTAGAATAATAAATGATTGTTGGTGGAGGTAAGAGGAGAGACCAATAGGGATTTCTGCTTTATTTTTAATCATAAAAGCATGCAGTTAGTTATTAAACATGACTTTGCAGGTGGGAAGTAGGACAAAAAGCAAGTCCCAGTGTTTCTTCTTGGGTTGTCATGACAGAGCATTACCAGCAGCTTCTGCCAGCAGACTCTGGAGTGAGGACTGCCAGCTATCATGAATGTAATGCTCAGAGTTTGGGGGTGCAGTGCAGGAGGGCTTGAATGGTTACCCAGTTTATGAGCTTTCACAATGCTAAACTAAGAAGAGGGAATGCAGTCTTCTTACTTGAAGTTGGTCTTCTGTTTTGGTCACGGGCACACTGGGTGAGATGCTGTCCCCAGGAATCAGCTAATTACTGCTTTCAAAAAGAACCCTTCCATTCTTTGATTAGCAAGCATTTTCTGGATCATGAATAGCAATATTCATATATTTTTTGAAAGTACAAGCTTAGAATTCTTCCCTCCAATAGCTTGATTTCCATGTTGCATTACATTTACAATGACAGGCGATAACCCAGATGCATCTATCTTATTTCTTGTTGTACCTCGCCTTCATAGCCTCCGTCTTCCCTTCCCACCCCTGAGACTGCCTCGGAAGGATAGTCTGTGCTGTGTTGCTTCCCAAGAGCTTGTCAGAGAGAGCAGTTCTGTCATTTGAAGAACGCGTTCAGGATGCCATGACAGATTTGCCTGCATCCTCCCAGTGCAGCTTGAGATGTGCTGTCCTCAGGACATCCTTTCGTTTCCCTGACTCTCTGCCCTGTCCCCTTCTTTCGAATTCTGATTTTTCTTGGGAAGCATTATTGAATTTGAGAATTTTGGTTCAGGAAGTGACTTTTGGAGAATATTGTATCCCCTAGATACCATCTTCTTCCTTTTTTTTTTTTGAACTAAAACTACCTTTTTCATGGAAATACCTCTGTTCCATTGTGTAAGCAGACTATTTAAGATATTTAAAAATAACTGATGCTGAATCAAAATCAATCTACAAAGGGCAACTAAAGACATCTGATTCTACTGATTTATCATAATCATCACAATCTTTGAAAAACCTTTATTTACATTATACCTGTGAATAGGAAAATGTCGCATCCCTAATAAGAACATTGACAATTCACAAACATCAATGCCTTTATCAGGTGTCAATTTGAAAACAGATATGTGGTTGACAGGTTTGTGCCTGCCCTACTCTTCCCACACCCATCACTCAGCAGACATGGTCAGTAGTCTCCTCTAGGGGTGCTGTTGACTAAATCCAGCTCTGGCTCCTCTGTGTGTGCTGTGGCTAATTACTGGTCTTTAGCTTCTGGCCAGCTCTTTGCAGTGATAGAAACCTCAATAGCTCAAGAAAAAAACTTATTTGATTTAGGGGCGCTCCAAGTACTGATATGTTTAATAATTATTTTGAACAAAATTTGAGCTCTTTGTCACCGCCTTTGAGTCATATACAATACATTGGGTCCCTTTTCATCATGATCATCTACTATTGAAAGTGAGAACTGAAGGAACCTCTATTAAAAAGCCTTCTAATTCTAACCACACCACTGCCCTGCAAGGTGGACATTTTAAGTTTTGCATTGCAGTTGACGATTCTACAGTTAGTCAAGTTAATGTCTTGTGCTCCATGTCACCTGATAGTGAATTCAGAATGCAAACCTGTGGTTGAATTCTCAGATTGCTCTGCTAATTCAGACTCTTAATCTGAGATCTTGGAATAGTTTAGGACTCCATAAAGAAACTTGAAATCTCCAGAGGCTCTACTCTCAAAATTTGTTCTATGAACTTTATGGTACAGTCATAGACCTCCCTCATCATTTTCAAGTAGGTGTAATTAACCACCAACTGTGTTGTGACCCATATTTTGCATTCCTCCCTTTCATTTTTTCTCAGGTATGTGTTATGAAAACGATATACTGTGGTTCACCTATGTGAGTTACTTGGGCCTGGCTTGTTCTGTGTTTGTTTTTTTTTTTTTTTCCCCCCTCCTCCTTAAACCTAGGTATAGAACTATATCCAGTTTATACTCTATTTAGTCTTGTTAAATTCAGCTCTTTCATATCAGCTCATTTCATACTTTGAGGATCCTGATTCTTCTATCAATGTTTTTTATTTACCCATTTTTATTTCATGCCATCTGTCAATTCAGATTAAAAAATAAACAACCTAGAAACCAAACTTACGATAGTTTCAACCATTCCAGTGTGAGTTATTGTTAACCCACCAAGGATCCAGGATGGAAGTATTGTCTCTCATTCTTTGGCTTCTGACAAAATGATTCCTTGAAAGTGTTCTCTTGAATATGTTAGCCTCCCTAGGCCCGTTTCCTTGTACCTACATCAGACACCAAGCTGGGCACCTTAACGGCCTAACAGTTTGGAACTACTCCTGCAACTGGACGTTCTTCAATGACTTCTTTATTGTTTTAGTAGATACCAAAAGAACTAACTTTTCTATTGATAGGGGATATACATTTTCTGGTTAATTTTTAACTTGATTGGAATTCTTTGTTTTTCACAGTTGTTTTTAATCACCAGTAACTAGATATTATCAATCACTCATCATCATGAAGAAAAGTTACTTGCAGAAGTATGTTACATTTTGTTCAAATTATATCTCAATGTAGTATCTCTTTTTTTCTGGCCTTTAGGTTGATAAATTATTTTCTAACTTGCATCATTCTTGTCCTCACATCCATTTTGTCTTTAAAATTTTGAAACTAGAATGTATCTTGGGGACATATTCCAAAGGTTGAATTTAGATGATGAACAAAATCATGTATTTTTAGATAAAAAACGGAAACACTTGGCCGTGGCTTACTGGCTTTAAGGACTGTGACTGTCAGCTGGTGTGTCTCAGAGCTCCTGCCTCAGCCTGTAATTGCAACATGCAATTTGCAATTATGCTTTGCAAAATAACTCAACAGAGCAAGTTTAGCACCAGGAGAAATATTTTCACAATTTCCACTTGAGCGTGTTGCCTGCTTTTGCCAATTATGTTAGTAGTCTCCTGTGGAAACCTGAGTTAACTAGCGCCGTATTTACTCCGTATTCAAGGATGCTTTCCTGTGCTGTACTAGCTTCCCAGGGTCCTGGGCAGCTGTCCAGCTGGCCCTTCTTTGATTTACTCCACAGACAGGAATACAGGGAAGATTAAATAAAAAGCGAGAACTACCAGACACCCCAGGCACCTAGTAGATGCAAACGATAAGCAGAAAGGGAGTTAGACTAATATGAATCCTTTGTTTCTTTGGAGAAAGAATATGTTGTGTCTCATAGCCTTCAGTTTTGGACTATTGTTCTGATTTAAAAGTGTGAATATAGTAAGTGATTTATCAGCCCAAATGCTAGAAACTTAGACTTTAAGAATATATTTTGAACAGAATTTTATGAATTTACACCCCTCCAAGTTACCTCTTTGGGACTGTCAGGTGCACACGGCTGCCTTCCCTCAGCCCTCACAGGCCGGAGGGAAGAGGGGGTCAGACTCCCAACCCCTCTGCTCTGCTCTGGAGTCTATACACTGAGGATGTTAAGCAGAGCCATGCTGTGTTTAGGAAAGTGACAACCGAGAAGCCTGGGTGGAAAACAATTCCAAGGGCCAGGAGACCGGCTTTGAGGCCACAGCAGCAGTCCCAGTGAGCGTGGGGCTGACAGGAGCTGAGCCCGTGTGAGAGTGGCACTGACCTCTGAAGAGAACTCCCAGAGTCCTCTCGGTCCTGGGCCATCCCTGCACTGGCTGCTGCAGGAGTTGCAGCTCAGGACAGAGGCTGTGAGGATAGTAGAAGAAGGATGTTAATTATGCTCCAGTCTGAAAAAGAAGCACCACTTTCCTTTCTTTTAAAAAAATGTATTGAAGGACCTTTGTTTCATTGCATTGTACACACTTAAAATGTGTATCTTTATAAATCAACATCTATATGTAATACAGTAAGTTTACCACCAACAATCCAGTTCTGTGTTTCATCATATAAATGGCCCCTTTTCCCCAGTTTGCGTGCTCCCCTCCCCTTTCACTCACCACAAATGTGGTCTCTATAGAGATGAATAGAATATCATTTTTGTATTATTTGGTTAATTTAGTTAGTTGGTTTCTTATAGACTACATATGAGTGAAGTCAGGTGATATCTGTCTTTCTGACTTATCTCACTAAGCATAATACCCTTTAGTTCCATCCATGTTGATAGCTGAGTAGTACTCCATTGTGTGTTTCCACTACCTCGTTTTATCTATTCATCTGTTGAAAAGCCTTAGGTGGTTTCTAGATCCTGCCTCTGACAGTAATAGAAGAAAGCTATTAACTATGTTTCGATCTGGAAAAAGACAGCACTTTTCTGACTGCACATGAGGAACAGAAAGATACATTCCTCTGTTTCACTCTGGGACGTTGGCGCCCTCACTGACTTGACTCCCTCCCTGGGGAATGGCAGGAGGAACACATCACCATCACATACCACACTCTGAACTATGTGACAAACCTCCATGAACAATAACTTTACTGTCAGACACCTGAGCCCACAGGGAGAAAAACTCACTTTAATTCTGCCATGGTTTAATGATATTTAAATGACTCAAATGGTTTTTATAAATGAATATACTGTAAGGTTCATGTTCAAGAATCGGCAGTAAACCGTAATGGACTTTACGCTTCATTAGTTTCATAAATGTCACCTTGTTATTAACAACACAGTTAAAGCAACTTCACAGAAGATTCCATTACCATCCAGTGAATGAAACGGTGAGTCTGTTGAGCTGGAGTCTGGGGCATTTCCATGTCACCCTGGGAATTAGCTTTACACTGAGGTTCCCATGCATCATCAATGTGGTTTTTAAACTTTTTATTATTCCTTTTTTACATAAAGATAAAAATTTGAAATTAAACAGAGAAATTCCCTTAAGAACGGTGACTTGGCCGTTGGGAACTGTGGGGACTGCAGACCAGAGCCAGTGTGTCCCTAGCACATGGTCTTTGTGAAGTCTTCCAGGAGCCATGATTTGCCTTTCTCCTCCCATGTATGTGGAGCAGCCATGTTCCACTGCCTCTGCATCACTTGGATGAGGCTGACAGATGGGCTGTGTGCTACTGAGGCGATCTGCTCCTTTTTCACAACTCATAAGACCAGGTCTTAGTCATGTGAACACAGAATCATCACTAAAATGTTGTGATTCTATAAATCCTTAAGTGTTACCCTAGAGAGATTGTCACCTTAGTTACAGGGAGGTCGTCCGTTGCAAGATATTCAAAGACTTGGGGATAATGAAGATGTCAAAATTCAAAAGGTACACAGAAAATTGTGGGAGAGAGTTGAAATTCTCTGGTAGATGTCAAACTGTCTTTTTTTTTTTTTTTTTTTTTTTTAAGAACATATTTCTGTAGGCAGATTTTGCTGGAATCATCATCGGTTTCTCGATTTTTACCTGCTCACTAGACTGCAATCCACATTGGCCACACCTACCTGTCCATCGCAGGACCTTTACCTTTTCTGTGGTCTCACTGCCTCCTGTCTACTGTCACATCAGATGGTCATCCTTCATTCAACAAAGACATGTTTCTAGTCCTGGGTGCCAGGCTCTGTGCCAGATACTGGAGCAGAGCTGTGAGCTAAAAGTCCAGTCCAGTAAGGTGAACCTTTATTAAATAGCTACAAGCATGATTACAATTGTAAGAAGAATGGTGAGGGAAAAACTTTCTTTGACCCCCAGCGACTGTAATGAGGTTCCAATCTGTCCAGCAGAGAAAGAGAAGGCTTTGCAGGGAAGGAAGTGACTTTCTCAAAGACTGAAAGAGACATTAAAGCAACAGTTGATCAAGTAAAAAGGAGCAGAAAAAGCACGCAGGTGGGAATGGCGTGTGTGTGTATGTATGCATATATGTGTAAGGTTATGAGAGGACTGTGCCTGTTTAGGAGGATAGATGGAGGTGTCTGGGCTGAGCATGGTGACGACAGGTGGAACTGTCATGGGGATCAAGCTCTGTCCTCTACTTCAATCTTATTAAGCCCTTTAGAATTTGGGATGACATTCATCAGCAGTGGAAAATCATTGAAGGATTTAAGCAAGGCAGTGACATGATCAGATTTGGATCTGCCAGTAGATGGAAGGCGTAGGCTGTGGGGACTGACAGCAGAGCTACAGTATTACCAACACCCAGTTACCAACACCCAGCATTGTTGAACCGCTGGCTTCATGGACTGCTGTGATTCCTATTGGAAACCATATAGAGGACCAGCGCATGTTTTCCTGTCTGTTCAGTTAGCCGATGTGCAGATAACCCTGACAGCAAGGGCCTGAAAAGAGTTAAACACTTAAAAAGTACAGAGGGGCTTTAACTATGCACATACATCCTTAGGAAGAGAGTCTTTAAATGCTTGTTTTATTGCAGCCAGAGATAGGGTGAAGGGTTGAAGTCTCACTTGGGAGTGTGGCTGTGTCTTTGCTCTTGCCCCTACAGGGGACCACCCCCCCACCCCCCCCACCCCCCCGCCACCACACACAGGTCCTCCTCTGCCTGGGCTGTCTGTATGCAAATGGCCCATTTTTCTTATTTTAGCCTAACATTTGCTGTCAAAGAAGCTGAGATTAGCCAAGGTACAACTCGCAGTAACCAGCGCCTCCTTTAGACTGTGTGCTGGGCAGCTGCTGAGCGGGTCATGTGTGCATTGCCACAGTGCTTGGGACCATCTGAGTGAACCTCTGAACTCAGATGGCGTCATCTTACCTTTCGGGTGCAATTTGGTGCCTGGTTCCTGGATTGATGATTCATACATATTTGAGTGAACTCGAAAAAAAACTGTTCGTAAAGAGGGAGTCAGAAACTTGTCAATGCATATATTTAATTGGATTATTTTGCCTGTTTAATTCAACTAACTTTTAAAAGGACATGATTGTGTTCCTAGTTCTAGAGCATAAATATCAGATTGTGTGTTAAAGTCTCTTGGCAAAGGATGTGTCTTATGCTCATTATTTATTAGGATGAATTTTAATCTGTGAGAACAAATAACTTACCTTGTCTTTCAGGTTCAGTTGTTTGGCTAAAGTATGAAAAATAGTATCCTTATTGCCAGAATTTTATTATTTATGGGGAATAGTTTGTGTTGGAGTTTTCTAAGAAAGGGTTTTCTTCCCCAGAGCCTTTGATGGTCCATCTTTTAAAAATCTATTCCTACCTTGGACATGAGACTTTCAGTGCTGAAACTTGGGAATACTGGGTCAAGGTGTCTTCCTGGGCAGGAATCAGGTGTGTTTAAGTTACTCTTAATCACCAGTACCGCAAGTTGCTAGGTGCATAGTAAGGCTTAGTAAATGTTAATTGAATAACTAGCAGAAGCTAGGTTCTGTGGTTGAGCTGAGAGGTAGAAAGATTTAAATCCAGAGGAAAGCATTTCAGGTGAAGGGGCTCTTAGTGTACCCCTAGAAGACCTTATGCAGTTGAAGGGAAATAGCTTACAAGAGAGGCCTGGGCTATGAATGAGAAAGGTGTACGGACAGATCCTGGAGGATCTCATTTTTAATGCTCAGGAGTTCAATTTTTATTTTTCATAAGGGGATAGTCCAACATATTTAAGCAGGATGTTGCATAGTCACGTTCTCACAAAGGTGACGTTAAGGGCAAAATGGACGAAATTGGAAGGATGGAGAGAAGGGCTGAGTGTAAGGATGGAGGGACAAAACAGTGGAGGGACAAAACAGTGAAGGGACACTTGCAAAGAGGTTACCTGGCGGGCTGGAGATTCTGGGAATGGTAACTGGTTGGTAGAGACAGTGATGGAGAGACAGAGGGAAAACAGGCATGTGTGGTTTCAGGCTGTGAAATCAGTGGAGCTTCTTTACCAGACGGGAACAGAATGTTGAAATAGCTGAGGTGACCCTGGTTTCCTTCTTGAATGCTGGGTGTGCGGTGGCACCATTCACCAAGAGGCAGAAAGAGGATAAGAAGATCTAGAGATTTATTTTTTTTTCAGTGGGAAGTGTTTATGATTTTTTTCATCTTTACATAGCTAAGCAGGGCAGATAATCTTACTCCAGTTTCCAAGAGTGATCATCATTAACGTTTTGGCAAAGGCTACCACAGATTGATCTGCCATCCATCCTACCATTCATCCATCTTTCCCTCTTCCTGAGATTATGGGACGTTTCTTAACCTCACTCTGTGCCTCCGTTTCCTCATTTCTCAGATGGCAATTGATACACCCCTACAGAGAGAGGATTGAGTTAGTTAATACATGTGAAGTCCTCAGCTCCCTGCCTGGCCCTGGAAAGCACCCTCTAAGGTTTAGTTCTGAGAGCATAGTCATCTTTGAAAGAAAATCAGTTTCCATTACTAAGAGTCAAATCAACACAAAAATGAAAACAAAAGAAAGCGGGGAACACCACCACCCCAAGAACAAAACATGCAATCAGGTCAGGATTGAAAATTCTTTGACTTGAACGTCAACCTGCAGTGTCAGCTACAAGAAGCCATTTGTTATATAGATCATTTCATGTTGTGATTTATAAAGAAATCACCAAAAAGGGTTTTCTTTTTTTGCCTTTTCTACTGCCCTTTGCTCTTCTTCATCCAAAGTAGCAGTTCTTCTCACCTTTACCCTCTCATCGAGCCTCCATCAGGTGAGACGCTTCCCTCTCACACTGAGTGAGGTGTGTGGAACCGGTGCCTCATTTGTCTTCACTCTGCATGATCTACATTTGTGTCTGTGTCTAAATAGGGGGATTTACACCTTCAACCCAAAGCACTTCTTTTTATTTCTCAAAAGACAAGAAATACTCCAGATAGCTGTAATCCTTTATCAGAGGCACTTGAAAAATCTATTCTTTTCAGGGCTGAGATCAGGCCAGAGCATTTTGTCACAGATTGGAATTCTAACGAACTCCAAATGAAATGGCTTGGTTAAAAAAAAAAAAATGTTGTTTTGATAACCTTTAGAAAGTCAAGTGATTGAAGTGCAGACATTCTGAGATAAAATATGACCTCTAAAATATAGACTATGGGTAAAGTAATTTTTAAACAAGGTGGTGAGAAGTCAAAAGAAATTAGCATTTCTGTGGTAGCTTTCAATGTGTCTTTCTAGCATGCTGTTCTCCCTGTGAACCGCGGAGTATCTCTCTGAGCTCAATTTGTATTGATACTTTGCATAAATATAGGTGTTCGGGTATCCTGAACTTTAGCATTATGTGTAAACGGCCTTTCTGCAAGCCAGGGAAATAGATGATCAGAGGCACAGACAGAGAAGCAGGGAACTGGTTACTCCCAGCTTCTCAGTCACTGTGAGAAATGGAATTGGAAATTCTGATAGTTCTCCATGTTGAAAAACAATAGACACAACCCAAAAGATCAAGTTATTTCTGCCTGCCTGCTGTATGGTCTTCTGGGAATTTTGGAAACATCTTCCACTTCTGTCCCTATGTTTTGAGTGAAGCTGAACCCCTTGCTCTAAGAGTGCAAATCTGTCCTCAGTCTGAGCGTTTGGTGTAGTCCACTTCTCTTACCACCATGAGGAGAGCAGTCCCAGAATATTGATATGACCATAGTTTGAACTGTTAGACCTTCTTTTGCCTCTGAGACAGCTAAAAAAAAATTGCTACAGACCAGTGGTGCATGAAAACCAGTGCAAAACATTTTAAATGAAACCAACAGAGATGAGCAGACCCCAAAATGTTAAGTCCTGAGACTTTATGTTGACTACTCGATCACACTGTACCTGAAGTGAGACCATAGAATTTTTAGTTACATGGTCCACTCAGTTATCTGTATTTCATGTAATACAGGTGAATTTTTTTTAAATTAATGAACTAAGAAAATCCTTTCTAGGATTACTAGAATCCTGAAAAAGTAATATTTTAGGTTAGAAAAGAAAATGATCTTTAAGCAAACTTTTATACCTTAACGTACATTCCAGTAAAAAAGTCAAAAGATTATTCATAAGGAGAAATTCTGTTGCATAAAACAGAACAAGCCTGGAAATAGTGAAGTAGAATGTTTTTATTGATTTCTGAACAATAGAGCAGAAAAACTCAAGTATCTTTTTATAAGTATATAATTATATTAGATTTGTTTTTGAGTTCCTTTATTTTGAGAATACTGATTTAAACTGCTGGAGCATCTCAGTTGCTCTGGTGTCCAAACTGGAGCCACCCTAGTTTGTATGTTGCAGTCTATACTTCCTTTTTCTACGAGTGTTCTTCAGGTGACTGTTTTATATGGTAGCGATGTATAAATTCATGGATTAGTTACAGGCAGACATTTGGTAGAATAATCCAAATGTTTGTATTTTAAAGGTCAAGCTAGACAGAGATAAAGAATGAGCTCTAATTGTCTCCATGAGGTAACCTCCTCTGTGGACGGGGTGTTTCTAGGTCATCCATCATTGTCTCCCCAAGAAACCTAACCGAGACGCGGAGCTCATGTTTCTCATTAATCCTAATCAAATACAAGACTAAGTATTAGCCTAATGATTAGCCTGGATAGCATAAAAAGTTTGAGCACCAAGTTTTCCATCTTGGTCATTGAATGGCTTTTGGTCTTGGGTGGCCTCATTCTTATTTTATTTCCCTTCTATGGGAAGATTACAGCAGTATCTTCTCAGCACCCCCAGTCCAGTCTGCGTGCTCACACTCCCATAAAGTCAGGGAAGAGCCCTTGGGTTGCGGGGATTAGGGTTACAATACCTTGCAATAACTGGACCAATATCTGAACAGACAACTTGCAAACCAGTTTTCTATTTTAAAGCAAGATGACGTAAGATGAAAGGCCCTGACTGCCAGAGTCGTCACTTATAGTGACTTGAAGTGTGATAGGATGGAGTTGGAGCAGGATCTCCCTGGAGATGGGTTTGCACTCAGCCTGAGTAGGTGGCGGTTTCAGGTTGGAGGGGTAATCATTTCTGAGGCTCACACTAATAGGATGCTGGTGTGACACTGGCTTTGTAAACACACTGTCTCATGCCATCCTGTGACAACCTATAACAGGCAGTGGTCTTTCACTTTACCAGCTTCACAGATGGAAACAAGTTTAGAAAGATTTTGTTTTAGTTCATAATCATGGTCCACACTCCAGTTCATACAGTGGAGCATGGCTGGTCTGTCTGCCTGTTTTCTTACCCACTCTACGGCCTCCATCCGAGGAAGGCAATGGAAAAGTGCCACCACACTAAAGGAATAAGGGACAGTGGCATGAATACTGAGTAGCTCTTTGATCAAACTAGATGAGAAAGGATAAAGAAAATCAGAAATATTACATCTATTCACATAATGATTCACACTGATTGGTTACTGCTTGACTATCAGTTGTAAATATTTACTGTGTCACATGTAAGTAGCATAGCTCATTCTGCTTTTAAACATGTATCCCTTATTTCCAGACTCTTGGTGATTGCTTTTTTATTGTAAAGTATATCATAAAATTTGCCACTTAAACCATCTGAAGTGTGATTCAGTGACACTAATTACATTCAAGTGTTATTAAACCATCATCATTTCCAGATCCTTTGTGTCACTCCAAACAAACTCTTGCCATTTAGCCATAATTCCCCATTACCCCAGCTCCCAGCCTCTGGTGATCTTTAGTCTCTTTTCTTTCTCTGTGAATTTGTCTCATCTTGATATTTCTTATAAGTTAATTCATACTATATTTGCCCATCTTTGTTTTCAAGATTCATCCATGGTGATTTTGCCTGTATCTAAACTTTATTCGTTTTTATGGATGGATAGTATTCCCTTGTCTATAGAGATTATATTTTCTTTATCTGTTCTTCTATTGAGAGAAGCTAGTTGTCACTTTCTGAAGAACTGCTAAACTACTTCCCACTGCAAGACAGCATTTCAGGTTCTCACCTGAACATGTAGCGTTTACAATTTCCCTGAATCTTTGTTAACGATTATTAATCACCCACCCATTTTTTAGTACAGCTGTTGTAGTGGGTTTAAAGCAGTGTCTCACTGTTTTTCTGATTGATATTTCCCTAAAGACTAATGATGCTGAGCGCTTTTAAAAGTGATTATTGGTGATTTGTGTATGTTCTTTGGAGAGCTGTCCAAGTCCCTTGCCCATTTTTTAATTATTTTTCTTTGGTTGTTGAGTCGTAGGAGTTCTTTATATATCCTGAATAGTAAACCATGATCATATATGTAATATATAAATATTTTCCTAATCTACAGGTTATTTTTATACCTTGTTAATAGTTTTTGATGCACAAAATTTGGTTAATTTTGATGAGGTCTAATTTAGTTGTTGTTCTCTCTTCTTGTAGCTTTGGTGGCATATCTAAGAATTCACTGTCAAACCCAGTGTTACAATGATTTAACATTTTTCATTATTTTGACTCTTATATTTAGGTTACTGATATGATTTAATTTTTGCATATATGGTAGGGGTCCCATTTTATTCTTTTGCATGTTGAATCCTTTTGTCTCAAAAGCATATGTTTAAGAGACTATTCTTTACCTGTTGGCATACTGGTCAAAAATCAACTGAGCAAAGATGTTTCTGGACTTTTGATTGTATTGGTCTTTACATCTGATGCCGATACCACCCTGTTTGATTACTACAGCCGTGCATCAGTGGTCGTTTTAACTGTGGTGAGTCTACTCCTGGTTTTTTGCGACCTACTGCTCCCCACACTTGCTACATCTGAGCTAAACGAATTAAAAGTACTCCTCCACCAACTTTATAGTACCTGCACGTGACTAGAATTCCAGCGCCTCCCTTCAGGGACAAATTGAATTTGGTGCACCGAATCTGTGACACGCCCCTAGGCCGGCGACCTTCGTCTCTGTGTTTCTCCCTCTGCAGAATCTCAGATAATGTATTAGGTCAAAACAGACTTGTTCAGGCTGATTGGGCAGGAGGTAAAGCCCCATGGACCCAGTCTCCCTTGAATCCACACATCTCCTTTGAATCCACACGTCCTAAAAGCTTTTAGGGCAGAGAGGATACCCTTTGAAAACTTTCGGCATAGAGGTATTTTTAGTTTATTTTTCTATTGTCTTTTGTATTTTAAATTCACCCTCCAGGTAGACTGAGTATTATTATAAACAGGAGGAAAAAAACCCTTCATTGTCACTGATTTTTTTCCTTATTAGTAATTTAAGGAAACGAATGGTCATATCTCTCTCTCTCTCTCTCTCTCTCTCTCTCTCTCTCTCTCTCTCTCTCTCTCTAGTATATATTTTCACATAATCTACAACTAACATGCCCCACAGAGCTGCCTTTCACCGAGGCATCTTAAAACAGGGAACCATCGTGACTAATGCAGCCAGTCTCCCCGGGCGGTCACCACAGACATCATGTGACAGTACACACCACCCACCGCTCAGCCAGCACTGCACCCAAGCCCCTCCTCACAGAGGACATCCACGTTAAGTGTCCCTGGACCTACAAGACAACAAATCAAGCTTGTGGTACCTGCCACTGTGCAGTAGTGCAGGGTGGCGGTTGTCAGGAATAATGCTGCAGTTGCCCCATAAACTCACAGAGGTGGCCCAGGAGTGCTGATTTGCATTTACTTTAGCCTCACTTATTGTCACTTAGCAGCATGAAGGAGAACTGATGGCTCTCAAGCACTGAGAGTCGATGACGGTCTGCTGAACACAGATGCCTCATTATGTCTAGTCAAGGTCTACTTCCCTTTTACAGAGCTAACTGGTGGAAAGCAGTGTTTTCATTTAAGAACATGTATGCATGGGAATCTTAACTCTCCTATTTACAGAAATCTGATAGACAATTAATCTTCAGCAAAGTACCTGGAGGAGGCTTAGAAAAGGCAAACTGTAGCTAATGTAAAAAAACACTCTCAAAATCTCAAATGCCTTAAATACCAAAAAGCCACACATATTAACCTTTCATTATCTCACTGGTAACAGTGAGATAAATGATTCAAGCATACAGAACTTGGGTTAAATAAAATAATAAATCAATGATCGTTGGTTAAGTACACACTGAAAAAGGCTTTTAAATGTTTGGATTCTAGGTAGGCATTCTTCAGGGAATTTATAAACTTTGTTTGATCTTTTCTTGAAATTTGTGCTGTCAGGTCAACACAATTTAGAAAGAATTTGTCCACAAGAATAAGGTGTAAGAGAACTTTTGAGGGTGAATCACTGTGATTAGTATGCTGAGTAATCAGCTGGACACATGTATTAAAACTCCTTGGTCTGTATATTTAAGACTTGGGTATTTCACTAGATGTCTCTTTTTTCCTTGTCTCTATAAATCTATGTTTGTGTGTCTATATTCTGCACACACAAATCAGAGATAAGAAAGATTCCTGAAAATATCTCCAAAGTCAGCCTTCCCTGTTGCTCGATCCTCTCCCGTGATTTGGGTTTCAGTGAGCTCCCTTAGGCATAAATCAGTTTGAATTGTGCCTTTATTGCTCAGAACCAAAACAACGCTAATATAGATTCTGACCTGAAATCTTTTTGATGTGAATAGAAGGGTCGCTGTCTTGTTTGTATGAGAGTAAATGGAACCATTTCCAGGGCCCCAGACACAGATGAAATTGCCACCTCATCCGAAGCTGAGCTTTGTGAGACGGGAACTGCATAGATGAGTGTGCATGTGGGACCCAGGCCTGATGTTCAAGTCAGAGCTGAGCTGAGTAGCAACATGAACATGTGAGCAAAATTTTATATCTGGAAACTTCTCAGAGGACTGTGATGATGCCCTTTATAGCAAGTATATGAATCTGTCTGAGCATATTCCTTTCACCCTGGGCCCCTGGGCTGTACATAAGATTCCCAGTGTTAGAAGAGTGGTCTGGCCCTTTCCACTGCCCTTCCATCTGGAGACAGACCTGCAGACTGGAGTGGTGTCACCTCCCATGCAGTCCTTGGATGCTACAGTTTTCATTTTCTCATCTTTTATTTTCATTTCCTTTGAAAGGGTTGTTCTTGCTCTAAGAGTAATAAGATCAAGACCTATATTCACTATAGGAAAACACTTGGCAGCAATTTAACCTTTTGCTCCATCCATTCACACTCGCAGCTCCTTTGACCATAGACCTGAGTTTATCAGGATAAGGAAAGTGATTAGTAGTGGCCTTGGGTTCATTACTCACACTCTAGTAATGCCACCACAGAAGCAAGATTTAGCATAACTAAATTTTAATAGATAAAATTTGATTCCTACCCAGACAATGCAAACAGAATTTATTTTAGATCCTACTTGTTATGTTGAGCATGAGGCCCTTAATTTCACAACTCATCAAGGGCGTGATTAAAAGCCTTTGTCTTTCAGACTGTAGGCCCTATGAAAGCAGGGAATATGTCCATTTGGTTCAAAGTAGTTATCAAATATCATGTGTTAGCTGATAGTATCAGAAATTAATTTACCTGAAAGTCATGATACAGGAACGACTTTAGAAGGTTCTTCTATATCAGTATGCTAACCTTAGGTTAAAATATTTTTAAAAGATATTAATTTTGTTGCATCAGCATCTCTTTTCTTCTCCTCTGTTTCTCCTCTCCTCTCTCAGATTAAGGACTCGGAGGCTTAGGTATAGTGATGGACCCATGTCAGCCGAGGCCACTGGAAACGGGTGTGAGAAGACCACGACACTTAGCCGGGGCAGATAGAGATGTTAGCCTGAAAAGATTGATCACAGAAAAGAACACTGTAATCAGAAAACAATTACAGAGTTTCTAGATTAAAGGCTTCATCAGAATAGAGAAGTAATTAAGATGAACCAAAATGAAAGCCATAAAGGAAGGTCGCTGAATAGGAGTGAGGAATCCAGAGGAAATGCAGTACTTATTAAGGACATTGTCTTTGAAGTCAGAAAATCTGGGTTCACATCCTTTATCTGCCACTGCAAGTTAAGTGGTATTAGATCAGTTATTCAGTTTCCTTGTCTCAAAAGCATGGATTTATTAGCTATCACTGATATAAGGATTAAATAACCTTCAAAAGGTAATCATGGGATGTTTGGCACATAGTAGGTGCTTAGTAAACTTCCTTTGGTGTTGGCCATGTGTAACCAAAGGGAGTAAGTGGTCAGCAATAGGAAAGATGGTGATAATTTTCAAATAACTAGAATCACCTTTGAGAGTCTTCATTTTGTTTTCCCTAGCTTCTTACAAGTAGAAAATGTAGAACTGACTCTGGGAAATCCTCTGATATCCTCCTCCCTGCTCTGTAGATCCTCAAAACTCTCAGAGCTCTCCAAGGGCCCCCAACGCTGTTGACCCTCTCAGTCTTGCTCCCCTAGAGAGCCACCATGCTTCTTCATCTGCATAAAACCATCAGTCCCTCGACACAGATAAGCTCTCACTTAGGTGTTGGGGACAAAGTTCTTATTAAATTAACTCAAAGATATGAGTGTTAAATTATCATTAATTCTTTCCAGATTTTTTTTTATATTAGAAGATGCAAATTCATCTAAATATTCTCATATATTTTTCAGGTGTATTATGAAGCAACATGAGATAATGAATTCAAGGTAGTGTGAAAACAGATTTTCATGAGGGAGTTTGAAGTCATACCCATGTGTTTACAGCTAACTAAGCTTTAGTCATTTTCATTTCTAAATGTTCTGGGCAAACAGCTGAACATATTTTTATTGCCACCTCTTTCCCAAATTATTATAAAATCTGAGACATCTGTGAGTCTTTATACATACGCAGCCAAATCTCCTGGTTAGTTGTAAGATAATTTGTTACTGTATTATTATATAGCCAATATGCACCCAGGCTAAAGGAGGTTTTAAGAAGTAATTCTCCTTTGGTGACTAGTTACCAGATCATTTAATCTGGCACTTATCTAGAACTAACAATATAACTGCTGAATTGGTGATGTTAACCATCCATCCTGATTAGTGCAAGAAATTACACTGTCTATGGGAAACAAACGGGGCTTTAAACTGTGAGAGCTCAAGACTTTTGAGTTAAGGTTCGGTCTCTGGACATCATGGAGAGAGACAAGAGAGCATTTCTTAGGTCATTCATTTTTGTTTCTCCATCCTTTTCAGAATGGTTGCTCTCTGTGTGACTTGGGCACAAGCTTTGTATATTGCAAGGTATTTGATTGTTATGCAAAGTAACCTATTGGATATATTTTCTTCTTTTGGAAATAGTTTCCTTGTTTTCTTGATAGAACCTTTGTTCTTTGTACTTTCAAAGAATATTTTAGAAGCACAGTTAATTGTGTCTGTCAAGACAAAGGCAGTTGAATGTGTTCCCATTTCGCTTTTCAAAAAGTCATTCTTTAGATAGAAAATTGTTTCTTTCTCTTAATACAGATAATGTAGAGCTGTGTGATATTTTTTTATATATCACCACATCTGCTCATCACCCTACAAGATGCAAAGAAGATGTGAAGTCCGCCCAGCATATCTGACACTTTGCATGAGATTTCTAGTGAATCTTTGCCGAAAAGGAATTTTTCTTTCAAGTTGCCATAATAAGTGGTTCACACGTCTCCTATGAAATGTATTAATAACTTACATTTGTATTAAGGACCCTTGACATTTATGGGTTTAATATAAGTGGTTCTGACTATTTGCAGATGACCCTGATAGTGCATGACATGCTTTGATTGGAAATTTTGCCGAGGCACACATTCAAATTGATACACAGAGAGGCTGGTGTGTGGAAATAAGTCATGGAGCTAATGAGTAATACTGGCTCACTGTCTGACACCCACACCTCAACATGCTTGTATTACTCTCTCTGCACTGGATTTATGGTAATTCCTCTGCTATAATTGAAGCCTTCCCTTCTTTGTGGAAAATGGTGATAAATCAGAGAAAAATCTCCAATAAAGTTTTAAAGGTTAACATACATTGTGAGGATATACAAAAAAGAAAACCAAGTGAAACCAGAGGACTTCAGAGAAATTCAGAAATCTGTACAAACTAGCAATGACAAAGTGAGAATTTCTGAAAGTAATGTTATATCCATCCATCACTGTAAGGGTTTATTTCAGGAATGGAAGGCATGATTCAACCCTGATACCAATGCTGAGTGACATAGGAGTACACTTCCCATATGATGTTTTATCTTATAAAAGGAAATTGTCAAATCAGTGCAGAAAATGTCAGTTGGTTATCCGACTTGCATTTTTTTTTTTTCTGGCTTCCTCACAGGAGCACAATTTTATTTCTTTATCCAATACTTCACTAGACATCATGCTCTTTATGTGAGGTTGGGACGTGGTTATCCTAAACCAATGGCTGGAATATTTTCCTAGTCCCATGCATCTGTGTTAAATGGGTCCCACCCAAGAAGAGAAAGGCTCATATCTAATTAACGGGGTGAGGGAATTTTCCTCTTTGTATATTTTGCATTATCTTCTCCTTGCTTACATCCTCTCTCTCCATATGCCCCCTGTATGCTCCCTCCTTGTTCACAGTCTAGATTCACAAATACTAGCTTTCGAAAGGAGACCAGACCAGATAGTTCTAATTGCCCCCGAATAGCACCTACCTTGTGGCTGAAAGATCAGGGTGTGCAATATCAAGAACTGTATCTTTTATGTAATTCAGCCACTATTGAATCGCAACAAAAAATGTTCTCTCTCAAATTTTAGTTATGTGAAGTGATACATTCTTTGTCTTTCAGAACACTTTGAACTAAGACAGTATATTGTTTCTAGTAGACAAATGTTTCTTAACTGGGATAACAACTGAAGGTAAGACTTTTATCATTTCCACATGGCAGAGTGGTGGGGTGTGGCCTGGGGCACCTACCACAGTGTTTTATATTTAAAAGAATTTGCATGTAGAATTTCTATAAACCCTGATCTTATGTACATTCATTTCTATATGTATAAAATCATCCTTCCACCAAGCCGATGACACATCCCTATTGCTTCTGTCCTTCTACCTTACAGTAATCTTCTTGAAAAGCCTTCCAAATTATCTTGCCCATTTTTATGTATATTCACTTTGAATTTATATAAGCAAATTCATACAAGATAAGAAATATAACCAAAACCTAGTTGTAAAAGTGAAAGCAATCAGTTAATTTCGTCTAAATAGTGTCACAGCGAAGTGTTGATTCTCACTGTGGTTTTGCCCATGCACTATCCAAGAAACCTATAAATCTGTTCAGTTCCATTAAACAACTACTGTATCCATCAAAGGAAAACAGTAAATCATGTATTTGACTGAATTGATCTGCCAATTCAATTGGAATGGTAACCACCAGACCCATGGAGATAAAATTACACATGCTTCTAACCCCAATCATAAAGAAAAGGAGATAAATTTACAGAATTGACTGAATCCATTATTTAAAAAAAAATTTTAAAGGAAAAAAGGTGAGTAGGCAGACAGGCATGATGAGAGAAGAGGCAGAAGCATGTTAATTCATTTTTATTCAGTTGTTCACACTGGCCGTTTACTCCCAGACCTGGGACTAGAACCCAGAGGTATGTGGTCTTATACTCCTCCAGAGGTGACTGACTAACTGCTACTCCACCAGGGTGCACCTGAATCCATTATTTTGATGTTCCAGAGATATAACCTATTCCGCCCTTAAATGCCAGTGCCTTTCTTTCAAACACTGTAGAACAGTTTTAAAAGTTCCCAAAGAGGAAAAGAAATAGAATGGACTTGAAGAGAAGTGACTGAGACGTGTCCAGGGTTCATGAAAAGATAGCTTATTATTCATTCAAAGCAGATGTTTTTCAAAGGAGTGGAGTAACTCCAGGGTTCCTTTCCTGATGAGACCAGGGAAGGCTAGACCCAGAAATTCAAGAAGGCAAACCCAAAGCACAGTCAAGGAGGGACTCCAGGAGTCACAGAGATAAAACTCAGCATCACACTGTGGGAGAGCGAGGAATTGAAGTGGAGGAAAAACTGGTGTCAGAGGCAGAAAAGAAAAGAATTGGGGCAAACCAAAGGCCCGTTGGTGTGGGGCACACCCAAGGGGTTTCTCTTTTGCATTGCTCACTCATCTCTTTCAAAAATTTAACTCTTATTTAGAGCCTCATTTTCCTTAATTTCTCTTTCAAATGTGTTCCATCTCTTCTCTTTTACATTTAAAAGAATTTGCATGGAGAATTTCTATAAACCCTATGTACATTGATTTCTACATGTATAACATTACCCTTCCACCAAGTCGATGGCACATCCCTTGCTGTTCCTGTTCCCTCTACCTTACAGTAATTCTCTTGACAAGTCCTCCAAATTATCCTGCGTGTTTTTAGATATAGGAACTTTGAATTTGTTTGAGCACAGCTTCACAACATAAGGAACATAACCAAAACTTACTGTCTCTGATGAAGTGATATTTCTCCCTAGTTCCAATTCTACCCTCACGTGCTTGGTCATTTCATTCTTTTGCAAGGATTACAAATGCGGAAGTTTTCATAGACCTAGTCAACAAATAAAATGACCCCGTAGAAGACAAAAAGGATTTGTGAGGACTGTGATGACATAGTCTGCCCCACATGAACAAACTCACACTGTGACCGACTCTGCAGGGCTGACCGTTCATGTCTGCTGGCTGGATAGGGTTGCTGGTGCCTGGTTTGGGATTTCTCATTACTCAGACTGGAAAGTGACTTTCTCTCCTCCTTTCGGGCTCTGCCTACAGGACTTGCTTGAAAAATGCAGTCTCTCTTCACTTGCCAGCAGCTGAAACAACATTGTTCGTGACCTTTTCTCATCATTCTTACTTTCACAGCATCTTTTTCTATTATTTTCATAGTGTCATTCATTTAAAAAATAATCGTATTGAAATATTTTAGAACATGCAGTTAAATATTGAAGCAATATAACTGACTCCTGTGTAGCCATTGTAAACATTTAATTGGTGCCAGTGTTTTCCAGGTTGGATTCCTATAAGGGTTTTTCTTGAGGAATAAACGTGAAGGTCACCTGTCTTCTTTTACTTCTTAGAGGTGGCCCCTAAACGGAAGTTTATGCGAATCTTCCTATGCGTTTTTAAAGTCTTTGCGTGTGTGCACGTGTATCTATCTAGATAAAGTCATGAACCACTTATGGTGGCATTTTGTGTTTTCATTGTTTAGATGTGCATTCTTGCAACGACCATCTTTTTAGAACTTGCACATCTGTGATTTTCACAGTGATGATGGCTATAACCAGTGCTTCAGTGAATCTTTGGATATTCTTGTTCTGCATGTGAAAACATCTCTAGAGCTCTTGAGTTTTAAGGTTTACAAGTTAGAAAATTCTCCTGTATGTCATCTGCACATTAAAAGTTCTTTCTGTCCTATCTGTACCAACACATGACATTTCCAGACTCATTAAATTTTGCCAGTCTGATGGATGAGAGATTATATTTTAGTATTTGAACTTACGTGTTCTCACAGTTAAACTGAAAAAATTTTCATATGTGTATTAGCCAAGCAAAGTTCTTTTATTATAAATTGACTTACATATCCACAGCCTTTTTGTTTTTTCCTGTTGAGTTATGCATCTTTTTTTTTTTTTTTTTGGTGGTTTGTTTTGATTTGTAGTGGATTCTCTATATACCCTAAGTCTGCTGCTTACTGGCTTTGCAGCCTTGGTGACTCACTCAGTTTCCCGCTCATGTATTTTCTTCCTCTGTAAACTGGGAGGAGGAGGGATTCCTTCCCATTTGTCTTAAGCGTTAAATGAGTTTGCTGAGAGATGCTTGAAACAGTGACATATACTGAGTTTTTGCTGCCATTTTGTTTTATTTTTTATCTAGATAAATGACCCATTTATTCCTTTACTGTTATTGTTACTACTAATATCACTACATTCTAGTTCCTCATAGTGTTACAAATAATTTTCCTAATCAGCAGCTTGTCATTTAACAAGTTTTATGATATCTTTATTCATATACAAAGTTTAAATTTTGATGTAAACAAGTGTGGTGTTCTCTGTTATGGTTTGTATTTGTGTGCCTGGTTTAAGAAAGTGTTCTCTAGTCTAATATGGAAAATGTATTCTTTTCTTTTTCTTACAGTGCTTTGCTTTTGGCATTTATAATTTCAGTCCATCTGTAAACAATGTGGAGTGGATTCTTTTTCTTTTCCACCACAGGAGTAGGTTTCCCTGGTTCTCGTTATTGAAAGTATCTTTCTTTCCTTACCAATTTGCTGTGTCCCCTCTTCTGTCATAGTTCATGTTCCCATGTATTTGGGAAATTATTATAAGTCTATTTTGTGTCATTGCTCTGTGTGTCTATTCTAGAACTCTTTAGCCTTTCATCTTTGTAATTTTCTTTCTTACGAGTCTTCAAAAACCTCTTTTCTGTTGGTTGATCTTGACACTTTTTGCTTCCCAAGTGATAAATCATCTTCCTCTGTGAATCAGGTCCCATGAAGGTGGGAACTGTTTCTCTCTCTCAGGTTCTAATCATCTTGTCGTACTCCTTTTTAGGGCTCAGATCTCTGGGGAAAGATATTATAATAAGGAATACAGTAGTTAAATTTTACAGTGTGTGTATTATAAGCCTTTAAGAGACTCTAAAGTCTGTTAATTGCCTGGTACATTAAAAAAAAATAACTTTTTTTGGTATTAGAAATTAAATATGTTGAAAATAGCCATATCAGTTTTTTTTGTTTCAGGCAAATGATTCCCATCTATCTTGTGATATAATTTATACTGTCACATTCCCATTCCTTTCTGGATGTAAAAGAATGTATCACATTTTACGCATTTGAGTCTGCAGTGGATTGATTTGTTGTCGCAGACTTTAAAAATCCATTAGGGAAGGAGTCAAAAATAGTGAATTAATTTGAAATCCTTTGTTGGTATGGATGAAGTGAAAAAAGTGTTTATAAAACCATTGATCATACTTCAAAATATACTTGAAAATGAATCAGAAGACACAGGTTATAACTGTATTTTCATTTTGCTATCTCCTTAGAAGTCTTACTTTGGGAAGCCTTGTTTAAATATTGCTGAATACTACTTGTTTTTCCATTTGTTTTATTTTGATAAATATATCTTGTCATGAAGCCATCTGTGCCAGCATGAGAAGTAGATTGTTATCTAATATTAGATCTGTACCAGTTTAAATGAATAAAAAAGAAAATCTTAGAATCATAAATCAGATCAGACATAATTCATAGCACAAAACCGTTTCAGAAAGCACAACCCCTAGTAGTTTTGGCAAAGTCATTATATTCCCAAGTTTCCTTAAGTCCCATTCTTTTACTTCACATGCTATAATCATGAGATAAGAAAAAGTTTTGGGATCATAGTTCTATTTGTCTGAATAAAGAAGGAGCTGTGTTGTTCAAATCTGAAAAGAAAATGATGTCATAGAAGTTATACTCTTACTTTATTGATATAAGATATGACTTTTTTTAACTATTGCAAATTCAGTAGAATGAGAATCAAATTTGAATCTATTTGATAGGAATCTAATTTGAATCTAATTTGTCAGAGAAATTATACTCTTACTTTATTGATATGACATGACTTTAAAAACTTTATTGCAAATTTGATGGCCTGAGAATCAAATTTGAATCTATTTTGCATATAGGGGTTTCAAATAATATTTTAAATATGATTTTCAAAATTAGCACCAACTTGCAATTTAAAAATAATTAAAAGCAAATTGGAACAGAAGAAAACATCCAAAATATAATAGAATATGGAATGAAAACGAGAGTGAGTGTTTTACTAAATAGCATTATATTAAAACTAGGAATGTGATATGTTCACTATTGCCATTAATAGTTACCAATATGTTGGAAGTTCTAGTTAATACATTAAGATAAACAGTAAAAATTATAAAGATATTTGGAAGGAGAAAACTTTATGATTTGCAGATATGATGGTATACTCCCAAATAAATTCTATTCAAACCAATAAGAGAATTGACTAAATAAAGTAAGTAGATTGTAGATAAATACAAAATAAGCAATGCCTTTCCTTTATGTTAGCAATAAGTGATTAGAAATGAGAAAAAGCTACTCAGCATAGCCAAAAATTAGACCTAGAACAATATTCAAGAATTTTTGCAAGACCTAGTTTAAAAAAAAAAACACATAAAATTTGATTAAGGAACACTAGATAAGACTTGAATCAATAGAGAATGTACTCTGAAATCATTATTATAAATGTGTCAGTTCTTTTCAAATTAATGTATGAATTTGCTATAAATATTTGACAAATTCATGCATGTAGGAATGTGTGGGCATCTGATCTGGAGGGGATTTTACGAAATGGAAAGCTCGTGTCTTCCTCTCAGACTTGGAAAGGTGCCATATTATAATGAAAAAAATTTAAATCCCAAAGAGTATTTAGATGACAACAATCACTGGCTTTTAATTGCAGGGCAAGTATCCACTGTGAGACTTGACTTTCTCTGATAAAATAAATCTTTAATTTCTTCCAAATGATTAAAACAGCAAATGCTCTAACTAGCTATAGATTAATTTCTTTTTCTATAAGGGAATAGTACATTGATAATATCTTGAAATAACCTACAAGTTTCCCCTGTATTTGCCTTTATGCTTCTAGTTAAAATGTGATTTATAAAGCTAGAATTGTATCTCATAATTCCTTGGTGAAAATTCCTTGGTGTTTACAGCACCAAGCACCATCACCTCCACAGACGTGCTTATTAAATGCTCTTGGAAGCATTGAATCCAGTGTAAACCAGTTGGTATTTTGGCTCCCTTGTGGCTTCTGAATAACCATGTCTGAAAGACTAAGAGAAATGGTCAACACAACTGCGGTCACCCGGCAGAGGTGGTAAGAATCCCCGTTCTAATTCAGTCCAAATATCCACACCAGTAACGTCACACGTGCTTCAGCAGAGTGTTTAAATAGCTTATTGCTCACATAAAGAGGCTTTTGGGGAGAAAGGGCAGGCTCTTCAGCAGGCATGAAATGATTTGAGAGAAGGACACATTGCCGACTTAGGGTTTTATGAGCATTAGGGGCTGGACTGTGATGTGGGCTCCCTCACAGACTAGGATTTGAGTTCTTTGAACTCACTGCTGCTAAAATGCATTTATTATTTTATTGTTACTATCATTCAGAGGAGACTTAGAAAGTAAGATAGGTATTAATAGAACAAAATCTGAATAAATGGAAGATCTAATACCAAAACAGTATCAGTGCCTCTCAAATTTATATATATGTATATACACACACATATGTACACACATATGCATATATACAGTTGATACATATTATAAGAATTCCAACCAGTTTTTTGAAGGCCAAAGAACATGAGTTTTCAGATTTTATTCCAGAATATATATGTGAGAACTGATCATTCAAGTTGCTTTGAAAAGCAATAGTTAATAGGAAGTAGTCTGTAAGTCACTAGGCTTAACATGTAGCTAGTATACTCAAAACATATCAATCACTAAAGCATAGTGGAATGAACTAGATGGGGTTTTTCATGTGGATTTGGTCTGATTTACTTCCTAGGCAGTCTCGGTTCCTGGCCACCTGCATGAGGCAGTCTGCTCCATCCGGGTATGTAGGGAGGCAGGGCCATCAAGGAGCATTCTGGTAAAACCAAGTTGCAGTCTTTTGAGCTTACCTGCAGAAGTGATGCCCCACAATGTCATCCATATTCTGTTCCTTACAAGTCTGTTACTAAGTCAAGGGGAGCGAGCCCCATAGTACAGAAAATGAAGGCAGCAGGAATCATTAGGAGCCCTTCAGAAGCTGCCCACCACAGTGCGGCTATTTCAACTAAGTAGACAGGGTCATCCCTAGAGTTAGGACGCAGAGTCATGAAACTGGAATAATAGACAGCTGTGTTCCCACATGTAGTAATAACTTCCAGAAGAACAAGTGACTGAAATTTAACAGTAAAACTTTTCAAGTGTTACAACAGCAAAATGTAGATTAGTTCATTTAGAGCTGTGGCTGAAGGTCCCACCTAAGGCAACCAGGAAAGCCAGAGCGCTGGTTAAGTAATTGATGGGCTTGATTCAGTACAGACTGTGGGAAACATCTACATAAATGAAGTAAAATCATAAATGTCATACCAGAAGAGAATATCTCACAGCATATCAAATATCCTTTATATGCATGAATGTCCTATGAATAAATCAGAAAGATACAATCTGATTAAAAAAAAGTAAAAAGTTCTTAATGACTGAATGAGCAGTTTGTAGAACAGCACATGCAAATAGGCCCAGCACATGAAGACATTCTTACCATCATGAGTAGTCATGTAAATGCAAATCGAGTGTTTCAGCCATCAAATTGGCAGAAGTTATCAAACAGGAGCATACAGTGCTCGAAGGTGTGAAGGAGACTCACACTTGTGGGCCTGTAAGATTAAAAGTTCATCCACCCTTTGCATCAGCGGTTGCCGTTGTAGAAATAGATTCTATGAAAGTAAAAATGTTTTTAATGCAGCGCCATTTGAGTAACACATTTGTTTATAATTCTGATAGTTCAATAGTAGGAAAATTATTGATTTACAGTATCTTGATAACAGGAGTTATCACATATTTTAATCACTTAAAAGAATTCCATATAATATACAATTATATAATATTTCACATATTTTATATAATATATGTAAATAAACATAAATGTAATGACATATTGGCCATGATATTGTTAACTAAAAAGACAAGATGCAGCTCAATATCTATAGAATGATTTTGTTCAACAATATATGTACACAGAGCTAGGTATTTATGTTTGTATATTATATTCAGAAATTAGACTGCATGAAATTAGAAAACTACAGTAACTTAGAGCGCTAAAATTTATGAGAAGTATCACTGATTACTTCTTGGAGGAACTGGGGAGATAGGGAGTGCATCTCAAACTTGAGATACATTTTTAAATTGTGAATTCAGGGTGATGAAAATACAAGATACAACACTTAGAATTTATGTAGCTCTTGAATTTTCTCTGGAACAAGATAGGATGTAAAAAGTACATGAGATGCTTGAGTTGTTTTTCCAGAGTCTTTGTTTCTGACTGAATAAAATGCTACAACATCCCAAAATTATCAAATTTACTGGTAAATAACTTATTATATATCACATTTTTTGAAGTTTCTAACCTTATTACCCTGTAGCCTGCTCATGTGGATATAGTTTAAGATGGATATAGCATGACAGTTTTTGGAAGAAACTCTCAGATTATATTCATAATATACTTAAACCGTATAATATTTTAGAATTTGGTTATTCTTGGGATTTGATCACAGAAATTACCTTTTGGATGAGATTCCTAGAAATCTGCTCTATTAAACTTTAAAAGCCACCTTGATGACACACTTTAATATTCCTTTATAGCTCTAGATGTTTGGATGGTAAAAACACATGGTTCCAAAATCTATGTAATCATGAGACTATCTATTAAAACCAACCATAATGCACAGCTGTCCCAAATACTGATTCTTGCTCCATTTTCTAGGGCACAGAGGCAAAAGGTAGAGAATAAGGATAGAGGATAATAAATCCAGGGAACCATTTTTTTCCCCTTGAAGGTAGAAAGTTTAGTCTTTTACTAGCCATCATTTATGTTAATTGCTCTATATAATTACATTATATTCTGCATGATGCTGTATTAATTTCACGGATTTCCTACATTCAAATCTTTAATGAAATTATTTGGTACAACTAATGTTTCTGTTCATAAACTCAGATTGTTCAAAGGCTTGGGCCTTGTAGAGTCAGAGAACTACAGAAATGGATCATTGTGTGAAAACTGAACCATTCTGTCTAGCTTCCTCATTTTTCAGTTGGGGAGACTGAGGCCCAGGGCAGGAAGGCTTACCCAGGCCCCTAGCTCAACATGGTAAAGGGCGAACATTGAGGTCCGTTCCACTGACTTCACTCTGTGTTGCTTTCATCATGCTATTTCTGTCTTTGTTTTTCTTAAAAAGTATCGAATATGTGCCAAAAATGTATGCTTACATGTAAGTGCAGTTTAAAGAACAATAGCAAAACAAACATCCATGTCTCCACCAACCAAAAATAGTTGAAGACTATCTCCTATGAATGCCCCCTCCCCCTCAGCATTCCTCCCCACATACCCAGATTCATCTCATGATCCACACTCATCATTCTCTTGCTATTTATTAATAGTTTTCGCCTTTCCTGCATGCATCCTTAAATGATCGTTCTTGTTTGAATGTTGAAAAACGGAGTATGCGTTATACGTAGAATATATTTCGCTTTTTGACTCAGCAATGTGTTTCTAGGATATGTCCACGTTGATTGTGTAGCTGGGGTTCATTCATATATTTTCTGAATGCTATTCTACTACCTGCATATGTTACAACTGATCATTCTGGGGTTCCAGAACATCAGGTTGTTTCTTGTCGGGTGGTTTTTAGTTGGTTTCTGGTGTTCTTTCAAGGACAGCTGTAATAAGATTCATATACATATGCTTTGTCCACACAAAGAAGTTTTTCTACCATGTGCATATCTAGTAATGAGCTTTCTGAGAGCTAGAGCACATGCAAGATTTTCCTTAAAACAGTTTCTAGAGCGCTTGTAACAATTTGCCCATCCTCCAGCCTTGGATGCTCCATTTGCCCCACACTCACAGATTCAGTGTTGTCAAGTTTTCTCAGTCTCTTGGTATGGAAGGATGTCTCATTTTGGTTTCAATTTGCCTTTGCCCAAAATTTCTGAAGTTGAGTAAATACATATATCGATAGGCTACTGATAGTTCTTTTTTCAGAAAATTTCTCTTTACTTCTTATGTTCATCTTTCTATATTGTTGCTTATTTGTTGATTTATAGAAGTTGATTATGTGCTCTGCGCAGTAACGTTTTATCAGTTATATGTATTGCTAAAGTCTCCTGTTTTTTTACTGTAGGAATATAGATAGATAGATAGATAGATAGATAAACCAATGATTTGTTCTGGTCAAATAATATCCATACAGTTTTTTCCAATGCAGGATATCTTTCTTTCAAATGAAGGTGTGATACCTCAGAAATGTTTGAGGGAAATAGTGTTCCAGGCTAAGGGATTAGGAAGTGTAAAAACCTTGAGGCAGCTAAAAGCAAAGTAATTTTAAAACAATTTTGTTATGTAATATATCTTATTTTTTTGCACAAAAGGAAAATTGTAAAAGCAGTTTAACTTTCTCTTAGCATTTTGCTGCTTAATAAACATCTTTGAAATAACCACCTATTCATCATAAACCATTGTGGGGCAGTTGCTGAGACCAGTGCTAGCTCACCACTTCAGTTCAATACTAGTCACGGAAATCTACAGTCGATTAAAACTTGCCATTTATATGCTAAAAATATTATTTTGAACCCTGACTCTATCAGAGATTCTTTTAGGTGATCCAGATAAAAAGACAAACAAAGCAGGCAGAGTCTTTGCTTCATGGAATCTGTGTATGGTAAACATTTAGTTATATAATAGTGTGACTATAAGAACTAATCTGTAAATAACCATCATGTCTCCAGCAGTAATAATATACTGGTAACCATGCTAGGAGTGCAATCTCTGGAGAAAAGTTAAGCAGGACATTGATTGGTAGCCTGGTATTGAAGTAGCTGGTGACATTAGGGGCATGTTTGGAGAAAATTCCAGACTGAGAAGCTAAAAAGTGCAAACACCTTGAGGAAGAAGCATGGCTGACATGTTGAAGAACAGAAAGATCAAGAGTGAGTCAAAGTAAACGAGGAGTGTGAGAATGAGTGAGAGTGAGTGTGTGCATGGGAGTGAGAGAGAGAGGACAGGTCATATAGGGTCTGGAGTGATGTATTTTGTCACTAACCTTGACTTCATTCTAAGTGTGATGGGACCTTTAGGGAAATTAGAGCTGACTGCAGAGCATTGTCATCTGATTTACGTAGTTCAAGTGTTACTCGGGATGCTAGGTTGGGAGGCGCTTTTAGCAACGATACCAGGTATGGTTAGAAAGCAGTTGACATAGTACAAGAAAAGGTTGGTGAGGTTATGATGAGCAGTATTCACTGAGGTAGAGCCATTTGGATTTAGTAACAAATTTGAAATAAGTTTTGAGAGAGGGAGGGATAGAAGACCAGGAGTTACTCCTTAGTCTGTGAACTGAACAACTAGTCCATGTTGGAACAGTGTAGTAAAATAGAAACTCTTAAACAGTACGCACGGTTGGAGGGATTTGAGGGTGGACTTGAATGTAGGTGTTTTAGCCGGGAGGTTATGCTTAGCAGGTAGATAAAGAGGTTGAGTAGGCTTGAGTGTAAGTGTAGACTTAGGGGGAAGCAGCTGGAGACCAAGTTTAGACGTGATCCAGAGAAGCACACGGATGGCGTGAAGCCACCAGTCAAAGAGATTGTCAGGGAATGAGCATGATCACAGGGGACCCCTCCTTTCTAAATGGCAAGAAGAGGCCTGAGCGAGTGAGTGAGAAGGAGCCTTCAGTGTGCTGGAGGAGAGAGCAGGAGCAAGGTGGCACGTGTTAGAGGGTGATGACATGTACTCAGGTCTGTTGAGGGGCTGAGGACACGTGGATGGGTCATGTGGGCCTAGTGACGAGACTGCTGGGGACTTGGGTGCCCATAAAAACCTGAGAGGTGGTGGTGAGGAAAGAATGGCAGTTTCAGGAGGTGACAAAATGGGGAGTTTTACGGTAAAGGGGGCAGAGAGATCATGCACAGCTGGAAGAGGGCTCGTGGGTGTGTTGGGAGTTGTTACAGCAAGTTGATGCACTGATGGGACGGCCTGGGCTGGGGTTGATGATGAAGGGAAAACAATGGTGACCTGTCCCTGAGTGGAGGAGAGGGCCCAGTGGGCCTCCTGCATGGCGGAGGGCTGCTTTCAGGAAGGGCGTGAGCAGTGAATCTACTGTGGTAGGAGGGAGACGGAGGATGTGGGTGCAGGGGCAGGAAGGAGGAAGACATGGGGATGAGAGGTGAGAGCTCTCTCTTTTGATAACATGCAGCCAATCCTGCTTGCAGATTTCATCAGTCAAAAAAGTGAGACATCCTAGTTCCACTCTGATCCCCAAATCTGGGGTGATACCCCCAGAACTCTGCTCCTAAAGCTGGTCTCCATACAAAGGAGAGACGTCTGTGTCTCTGTCAGTACTAGCCTCGGTGTCACATTTCCCTTGGGGTCTTCTGAACACAGCAGTAGCAAGTCCATGCTCCCAAGGCCAACAGGCACGGAGTCCAACCTCAGTGTGCCTCCGAAGACCACACATGACCTCAGGTCCTGCCCACATGGAGCCAACATCTTGAAAATGGGATGCAAGTGTCTTCCTTTCCCCAGACACACAAATGCATGCCAATTCTTTCAACTCCACGTCTAAACCTCAGGAGTCTAGAAACTTCCCTCAAAGCACTGTAACTTCCAACTTCTGTCCCCTCTGAAAGGAGGAAAGAAAACCTGTTTCTTTTCTGGACACAAGGGAAAGGACCATCTGACATCTAACTTTGCTTGTTTTCTTTTCTAACTTCGTGAAAGTAAAACTGAGAAAGGTTAATAAACTCATGCAGGTGGTCTGAATGCTGGACAGGGGCAGAGTCCTCGGGACCTCGGGCTGCTTGTCTCAGGAGCAGAGGATGCTGGGTGGTTAGGGGCTGACAATGTATGCACTTAGATGAAATAGACAGAGAAGGTGGCCAGGGCTGCTCTGCCCCATCAGAGTGATAAATCTAATGCCTCTGCCCCATTTACCCGGAGAAGGAGAGCGTGCCCTCCCTCTCTTCTGTACATCCTGTGAAGTGGACACATTGATTAAATACAGTGCAGACCAGTGCTGGGTCCTGGGGAGGCCCCTGCTCTCCAGAGTCCAGTTTCACAAAGTCTTGGGACAAATTGGTGACATCACCAGGGTCTGAAGTTAAGCCAGGAGCCTGTGCTTCTAAGAAGATTCTAGTTGGTGCCTTCTACCCAGTCCCGTGTAGTACTTGAGGTCTCTGGTGTCAGTGCCAAAGGTTTAAATGAGGTCTTAAAACTAAAAGTTATGAAGTGCATCATTTTCAAGAGGGATAACATAAGACAACATAAACAGGATTGAATTAAATACTGATAACATTAGTAAATTATGAAATTCTGATTTTTGAGTATTGAAATCTAAAACCTCAAGACTAATGAATGCTAAGGAGTAGCTCCGGGTTTCACTTGGAGTCTGTGGATATAACATCTTTCTCTCTTCACCTTCAGTTATCTCCATACATGACATCAGTTGCTCACATCACTGAGTCAATATTTAGCTGTGCATTTTGGGCAAGTGGCTTAACCTTTCTGATCTAACACTGAAATTTTTCATCTGTCAAAATGTAAAGTGTGAACAACACGAATTATAAGGTTATGTCATTGTTGAATAAAGGTGAGCCTTCCCTTTTACTTTTTCTTCTCTCTACCTTGTGTGTGGAGTCTGCTTCAGCAGCACTTGGCGATGCTCCGTGTCATGTTCGGGCTTGAGGACGAGGATGACGCTAGTGTTTCTGAGAACACTCTGTGAACATCTCTGTGTTGGCAGAAAACTTCACTCAGAAGAGTCCCCTACCCCATCGGGAGATGCTGATCATCTCCCAGGGCCTGTGTTCCAGGCCTGAGGCCGCAGGGAAGGTGGGGCCAGCCTTGCTCCGAACATCCATCCATGTCTCTGGCTGAAGGCCTTGTGCTTTCCAGGCACTTCCTACGCAGGCTGGGCAGGTGCCCTACTGAGTAATTAAGAAACATCCCCACAGCATGTGAATTGTTGTCTATATCAAAAAGAATAAAGAAGCCAAGGGGGTCTGTCCTTTATCTTGACTGCTTGCCTCTTAAGGGGCCATGCTATTGAGAGCTCTGCTAAAACTTGTGTGTTTTCACTGTGAGGGGAGGCAATATTGGAGGGACGTGCTTCTGGAGCTGGAATTTCCCAGGCCCTCCCCTGACTCCCTCCCCATGTCTCCCCTCATCTCCCCTCGCCTCTCTGTTACCCCTCTCCACTCTCATCCCCCCTCATCACCCAGCACCATGAGCAGTCAGCCAGTGGTTTCAGAGTCTCAGTTAGTTCCCACCTTTAATTAAGTGCCATGCTTGGTTATACTTTTATTATTTTGTTTCATGTATTGGATTTCTATCTATTCAAGATGTCCATTTTCATTGTTTGCCTCATGTGTTTCATTTCTATCCATTCAAGGTGATGTCAGCTCTTCCAGACAGGACCTTCCCTTACAATTTTCTGCATCTGCCCATAGTGTTGAGGACCCCAGGGCACCCCAGTCCACTCAGGGGTCCTGACAACAACCCGGGCACCCCTGCCTGTCAGTAAATCTCAAGTCCACACATGAACGATTTGGAGAAAATGCATCTCCCATCTTTCAGTGTCTGATCATAATGTGCATCCATAGTGGTAGAATCAGATGTTGGTCAAAATTCCAACTTTCTTTTCATTAGTCTGAGACAGGATATTAGAGCATGCACAGCTGACTTCCAACTTGGAGCAGCGCTGCCAAGTCCTCAGCTTCTGAGAAGGTGAGAAGCCTTGAAGTCTGAGCAGAGTGGGCTGGCTTTGACCCTGCTTCCGCCCGCGTCCGGCACAGGCTTTACATAAAGCCGCTCAAAGAGAAGAAGTGAGTTTTGATCTAATAAGACCCATCTTCTAAGGACTTCTGTCTGTTCTCTTTTAAGAAAAGCTTTAGAAGCTCTATTATTTCCAATTTTAATTATCTTTGGAATGAAAAGGAGCTGTAAATATGACATCTGCCAAATGAAAGGGGAGACTCAGTTCTGGAAAAAGAATCACTTGGCAAGACACTTGCTCTCTTGTTTTTTCATTTCATGTGCATCATCCATAGTCTACTCACTTTGCAGGCGCATCTCCAACCACAGTCCGGAGTCTGCAGCCATGCAAACTCTCTGTACATCAGGTTTGTTGGGTGAACCTGGCCCTATGTGTGGACAGTTAATTGGCATTGTGTGTGAGTCCTGATGGCTGACTCCTCCCCAGCATATATTTGTGTTCTAAATAGCAGGGTTCCTCAGGAGGAATTGCATCTTGAAATTCCAGGCCAGTTGCATTTGCACAGAGAAGACATTTTTTTGAAAATGAGGTTCACGCCACAAGATCCACAGACCACTGGAAGAACAGCATTCAAGTCCTCCCAGGTCCAGAGGGTGTGGGCTTAGGCACCAGCACAGGGGACTCAGCAGCTGAGCCCAGTCACCCTCCCACCTCATGAATACCTGCAAGTGTGTATGGCCCCAGCCTCTGGAATCCAGGCCCAAACTAACTCCCAGACTCCAGCAGGCCTTTCTGCTGTGAGGCCCACAGCTCCCACAAAGGTAATAAACTTCTTCTATAGTTAAAAAACAATTTTTTTGGAGGAAGGAAACAGGCAGCGGGCAAGAAGCATTTATTTATTTAGTTAGTTGTTCATCTTGGTTGTTCCTCCCGGTCTCAGGTCTTGAACCCAGATCCTTGGGCCCCATGTGGACTATACTGGAGCTGCAGACTTAATACCTGAGCCACCAGGGCCCACCTGTAGTGACCCTTTTTCAAAGCACCTCTGCTTTGCCCTCCAGCTACCTCAGCAGCACTGTCATTTCAGGTACTGTTGTCCCGAATGGATAGAGCCTGTCCTGCATTTAGCTGGAGCGACTCCCAGCTCCTATGTCAGCAACAGGCACAGGTATGAAAACATAGCATCAGTGTCTCCACAGCATTTCACACACTGCTGTCTTGAAACACTGGTGTTTGTAGCCGTCACTGCCTGCTCTCAGCTGGTCCTGCTCAGTCTTGTACTCTGTCTTCTAGGACAGGAGCGAGTCGGGTGGGCACTTTCACTAAGAATTGACTTGGACAGGATTTTTCACAACACTGCTTGACAGCAGGCAGCGAAAAACTCCCCAGTGCTCTCACCAGGCCAGTTACCTTCCTCTCCTGTGCAGTCTTTGGTCAAATGAACAATTTGCAGACGATCCTTCGTAAGGCAATCGGTTGCTTACAGCCCCCAGAGTAGATCTACAAGATAATCACGGAGAAAGGGTGATTATCACCTCTGGAAGCAGCACGGAGGTGGTGAGTCCCACTGGCTCTGTCATCAGAACATGTCACCTGACTTCTGAAAGTCCTGGTCCTCAGTTCAGCCTGTTTTTCTTCTTTTACAAAACAAAGGCCTTTGAACAGATGATCTTTAAGTTCGCTGCAACCTCTTGAAGATTGTGATTCTATGATAGGCTTCAGTTTTCTCTTTAAGGCACGTTTTTAACTCGTCGGACTTTTTAGAGATGTTTTAAAGACAGAGGTCAGTTACGTTTGGCCTCAGCTGCCGTGTTCCACACAGGAGCTTCTGCTCCACATTTTCTCCTATGGGCACAGTCTTCATTCTTGATGGCAGAGCCCCCATGCCAGGGAGCGCTGCTGGCCCATCCCATTTGGGTGCCTGTGGCCCTCCAGCTGGGCCTCAAGGCTCAGGCGCTCTGGGCTGGGCAGGAGAGGGGAGGGGAGGGGAGGAGAGGACTTGACTTTCCACAGCAGCCTGGCTGCAGCGGGGGCACCTGCATTTTCTCTGTCCTCAACCACTCTCTCTCCCCCGACTTTGGCCTCAAATATACCCGGAGAAACTTCTCCCTGAGCCTTTTACTCACCCCTGGGGTGGTCACCTCGAGCTGTCCACGGCGGCCACCTGGATGGCAGGCCTCACTGGGCAGCGCATCTAGTTCTAAGCTGTCGCCTGGCTACCATCACCGATGGTCCAGCCCCTTCCTCGCTTTTTGTAAGATGCCAGGCACGCGTGTGCATCAGTGAGCACACACTTCCGCCCCTGTATCTTCTATATGTTTTTGCCCTTTGTTTCACTCGTGTCTCCCATGCGGGCATGGATTTTGTGTTTGGTTCACATGCTGTCGTCAGTGCTTGAGCGAGGTGTGGTGCATCTTAAGTTCTCAGAAAAGTTTGTAGTTGAATGTCCAGAATATAACTGCAGTGGAGTCCTATTAGCACCCCTCAAAAATACCCAGATCCCTTAAGTCACCCCAAAGAAAAATATTTGTGGACTAACAGTTGACATTTTCTCCGTGTTTTGTATGACTCATAAGAGCTTTTCTCCCTTTATAATCGATTCAATAGAAAAATAAGACCTCAGGCGCCCCCCTGTGGTTCAGCGACGAAGGTGCAGGCCATGTAAAGCCCTAGGAACCCGTTTGGGGAATAAACTGCCTCCCTGGGAAACATACTGACGACAGCAAGTTCTGGGATCCCTTTCCAATAGACTGCCGTCCACGTGCCCTCTTCCACAGAGTTTCTGAGACCGTCTGTTTTCTTTCTGATTTTACACTTAGCCTTTAGAGGAAAAGGAGGAATTAGTGGGTGGGGGGGAAATGCTTACAAATACTAAACATGGAGTGAAACTGTGTATAAAATTCAGTTTCCTTTATATGGGTAATGCAGTGAAATTATTTAATCCAGACAAAAATCTTGCCCTTCGTTTTCCTCATTCGATTCTCCAAGTCGTTAGCAAGGACATTCCTACCTGACGTTGAGAAAGTGTCTATATTCTGCGACTCCGTGCTTAGCATTCAATAAAAAATGGTCTCGGCGAACTTCTCACAGTGTGAGCTCCAAATCTTAACTTGATCCAAGCGAGATATTATCTTTTGAAAAATGAAAGCTAAGAGACCTGTGGGTTTTATGTATTTTTCAAGAGCTTTAGATAGATTGGGAAGAATATATCTCTCCTTGGTAGTAGTGCCTCTCCCCAATTAAAGTATAAAATAAAAGTTTCTATCCCAAATCTTAGACCAAATTTTAAGAATCAATGGAATGTTAAATTTTCTAAGAAACTCACTCAAGTTTTATGGAACTGTGGTTGTGAATCTTTACTAGTTTCCCTAGGTAGTATATAAAAAGTTTTGTCCCCACTAGCCCGTGCACTATACTGTCTCGGTCTGTTACGATGGGCTCCAGAATCTTTGGGGTTTACTGGTAGATGTTTCGTGTTCTCCTAGGTCACTACGCAACAAGGTTGGTGGAGGAAGAGACAGGGTGCTGTCCCACAGTCTCTAGGGACCCGCCCTTCCATTGTCATGGCCACCTTGCTCAGGATTCCAGTGTGAGCTAGGAGACTGGAGGAGGAAGGTCATGGAGAGAGAGGTTATGGTGCTCCTAACTGTGAAGGGTTGGACTGAAAATGGCCCATTGACTTGGTCTGTTCAGGCAGAAATGGGCTCGGGTGTTCTCCCCAGCTGTGTGGTCTTTTTCATGTCACTACAGCTCAGAATATGGCCATGACACTGTCCACAGACAAGTCTTCCCCAGTCTCTCCCACTTCCCAGATGGCCTAGTGCCCAGATGAGAAAAAACACTTTCTTTAATATTGTTACCTTATCATAGATCATAGTGGCAGGAAGAAATAATACTGAAGAAAGGAAGAAAGGATTGTTATAGAGTTAAAACTCTCATTCTACTTGCTTTTCGAGGCAAGCCACTTCCCTTCCCTTAACGTTTGGAGACAGGTGTGAGGTTATCTAATCCATAGCAGCTTTCCTCCTGAGAGTAGACACAGGCTCTTTGTATTTTCTGGTGACACTTGTAAAATGGGTCTGTGACATTGTGGGCTAGGATTTAGCCTAAATATCCTGAGAAGTATTTCTCTGCTTACACCTCTCCACCCTATGGCCTGGAGCACTGTCCCTCAATTCCCACAAGGGTCTTCCCAGAAGCTTGTCCTGTCCTCTTCACATGCCTCACCCTTTGGTCATCCCCAGGTTGTCCCCAAGACAGCTCTCTCCCCACAGTGCTCTGTCCTTGTCCAGTCATCTGGTCTCCCCTGAGTCTCAGCTCCTCCTCAACCCAGCATGACCACCAGACTCTGCCTCAGTTTCCTCTCTCGAAAACACAAGACAAGTTATGAGTGGTTTGTCCTTCTGGTGCTCTCTCTTTCTCTCATTCTCTCTGCTAAGAAGGCGGCTGCCTCTCCACCAGCCCCAGTCAAGAGAGCTGATGCTGGTTGTGATTCCATTGATCGTGTGAAGGCTCAGAGGTGAGCATGGACCCTGCTAGGCTAGTCCCTGTCCAGTTCTCAGAGAAATATCAGGGAGGAGTCTTTCCTTCTCTGTCTGGTTAGAGATTTAGTAAGATGCTTTTGTGAGAGGGGAGCCTGTCATGGCTTTCAAGTGGAACCGGCATGAGAGGAGAGAGAGAGGGAGAAAGAAAGGTCATCCACTCCTTCTGTTGGTATCCCTCTCCTAGAAATGTGGGAGCGTGACCCAGCAAATTACCGTGCCTCATGTTATCTGATGCAGAGTTTCTGTCATTTGACTGCACCCTAGAGTTCATATTTAGTCAAGCATATAGTGAGATTTAATATATCATTTTTTTTCATCTTGATATAATCTTGATGTAAAGACATGACTAATAGTTTTAAGCAGTAGAAAAGTTACTAATATTCAAACCTAAGATAATTGGTATTCAAAACGCGGGAGAGAGAAAAATACTTTTCAAATTTTATTGCAAAAATAAATGAAACGCCTGATAAACAAATAAAAATCAAATACAATCTTCTCCTTATTAATAAAGGATAGAATAAGAGCATGCATATCAAGCATTCTTTTTTGATATGAGGTGATCTGCGCCACTTTATCTTCCCTTGATGGAGGGCCTAATATGGTAGAAATATGAGAAAATCAGAATTGCTAAGAAGATTCTCTTTGCCTGAGGTAGAAACAAAAATAAAATGAAGATCTTTAGAATCCAGATCTGTGGGAGAGAAGAAACTGGGCCTCTGAAGGTCATGTCTGTGAGACAATAGTGATTGTCAGAGCTCTGAACATTGAAAAACAAATTTTTTTTTTACATTGCCTCAGGCCCACATTGCTTTTACTGGCTGAAGAATGACAGTAAATATTTAGGGGTTCCCCCTTTTTGTATGTAGAGATTATTACATAGCTAGGTAGTCATCTAGGTGCATTACCTTCAATTAATAATAACTCCTAAAAGTTTATGTGGAAACTTCCAGAAATATGATTAACACAGAGGAAAATCTCATAACATCATATTTCTTCTACATGATAAAAATTTTAAAGAGAACAGAATAAATGAAATAACTGATTTTTGTTAAACTATTATAAAATAGCTCAATTTAGCAAAGAACAAGAAACTTTTGAGATTAACCAAACTCTCTAAGCACTCAATTAATGAAGGAATCTTATTCTTGTACAATATCTGAATTCCAAGCTTTGAAAAAATAATGTTCTTACAGACTAAGAAACAAATCAGAGAGGTATCAGTTTTCTAGCATATTGTGTTTCAGGTCAGGCAATATTAGGGGACTGCTCGGAAATGGCCTTTAGGTAATGCACTTTATTTAAAGAAATATATAACACAAAAGAGTTTTAGGTTGGTTAAAAAAATTTAAGTAAGCAAAAAATAATTTTTCTGTTGGTTGAGTCACAGAATGGGAATATAAAAAATAATAAGTGATTTGGCTACAGAAAAATGATCAATGTATACATGGTAAAAATAGATATCACACGAGTTACAAAAATAAAAACAGAAGGTATTTGACTTGGATAAAGACATATCCTTAATATATAACCAGATATCAATTGATAAAAAATAAAACCCATCCTCAGTTGAAAATGGAAAAAACAGATATACTGACAGTTGATACAGAGATAAATATCTATAAATATATGAAAAGGTATACACAAATAAAAGTTCTTTAAAAGATGAGAAAATAATAATCTGGGCAGTATACCTTTAACATGTTATATCTAAGTTAGTGTTTCTCAAATTTATAAAAGACTCAATCCAAGTCTTTACCACCTAGGAAACTATTACTGAGGCCCATGATGTATCACACGTGTAAATAACAGGTGTAAATACCTGAGGCAGATAGTCCCTCAGCCATATTTTGAAAAACACTGGGCTAGAGGTTTTAATGGTGAGAACAGGCCCCCTTGTGTGATCTTAGGGAGGCTATAATTTCTTAAAATTTTATTGGAGCCCTGCTGGTAATGTGTTAAAATACTGTCAACAAATGTCCTATTAATAAAAAACATTTTAAATGTCCTACTCTTTATCCAGAGATGGTACTTAGAATTCTAAAATACTGTTTATTGAATATTTAAGGAAATTATCTGATAATTGGGTAAAGAGGTGATATGGTATTTCTCAAGGTATTATTACTAATAGTGTAAACCTACAAATGAAGTAAATGTCCACTAAAAGAGGATTGGCTCTATTAAAGAACGTTTATTCAATAGATTTCTGAATACCACATAGGAATGAAGTACATCTGTCTGAAGTTACATTGCAGAAATAACACCTATGTACAAAAATGTGTGTGTTAGCAATGTAGAACATACTACAGATATACAGAAATGCATGTGTTGGTGATGCAAAACAATGTTTAAGGTTTGATCCAAAGTATGCTTACTTATATTTTAATTACTTATATTACTTATATCTAAATACATATAACAATCTAGAGATTTTTGCGTAAAACTTAATAATGTTTCTTTCTTGGGACTTTTAAATATTTGCACGCTTGAATATTCTATGATTTTTTTAAAGTGTGCACAAATAAGTAAAAAAAATGCTTAATATGTTTCAGGCAACTCCATTTCAAACAACCTGAGACTATTTACAGTTGAAAAGAAACATTTGGGTAATTAACAACTTTGGATAAATTTGTTCCTGCAGGCAAAGTCAAGGGTAAGAGGAATGACTATCCACATCTTCAGTAGAGTGGCAATACACAGACTAAATTTAAAAAAATAAGAACCTCGCAAATTAATATGCTTCATCTAGAGATAGGCTTCATTCAGAATTTTTTTTACTAAATTTAGAGTGCCTCAGAGGATAAAAGTATTCACTTGACTAGAATTGTAACTCTTAACCCAAAGTTTGTCAGAGGTGAAATCAGAACATGTATTACTAGGAAATGCCTAAGCAGAAGAGAAGTTTCTCTGTAACTCTCATAAAAAGAACATCATAATAAAGCAAAATTAAACATTGATAATCTTTTTCAAAAAAAGATAGGCTACATGGTGAGATGTAGAAAACTTATTAAAAAAGACTTCAGCAGATTTCATTAAAAGCTACAGCTCTTAAGTTCAAGAGCAGAAAATGTCTTTAGCTTTTAAAATTTAATTTGGTTTATTATGAAAGAAATAATTAAAATGTAATTTGAAATCACTAACTTTCATTTTCTTAAAATCAAACAATAGCAAGATGGCTTGAGGGAAGTACTAGGGCCAAGAGGCAAACACTGGATAAAAAATGATTCTTTGGGGCTTGCAAACTCATAAAAATTAATCTTTCTTGGGAATTGTATGTGCCTTCCATTCCAAAGATGAGCACGGTTGAATTCGCAATGACAACTAAATAGACAGAGCAATGTGCTTGTTTCAGTGTCTGTTACTGTCCATTAAGCGTCCCTACAGGACAGCTGTATGGTGAGGTCTTATTTAGTTGTAAGTAACACATTTAGTTATAGGTGTCACATCAAGCTGATGTCAATGAGAAAGGTGCATGAGAACTTACTACCTTGTAGAAGAAAGCAGAGCTATGGCTTGTAATAGTTGGATTCTGTACTCAGATGATGTCTTCTGAATTGTCTATCCCTCCCTTTCCTCTGTGTGAATTTTATTCTCAGATGGGTTTGGTCCGTAGGTCCTGACCACCTCAACAGCAAGCTACTTGTGTTCCTGAGGCTGCTAGTGACCCTCATAAGGGTCCTAACAAAGTGTGATCTCAGGGGTACCCCACTTAGGAGCTTCAACCAAAAACCCAGGAAGAGCTCTTATTGGACCATGGGGCATACTGTTGTCATATTGTGATTTATAATTTCATATATATATTTGATCTTTGTCCCACTTCCTGACAGAGAGCTCCTAAGACCCTGGGAATTTCCTGAGTTATGAGGGTGATACGTTTGGTTAAGGAGGTGACCATGATAACAAGGTAAGATTGAAGGCTGGTTGCCAGGGGAGTCAACCATATGATTAAGGGTTGGAACATCAGTCCCATCCCTGACCTGTAGGGAGGGAGAGTGGCTGGAGGTGAGTTGATCAATGGCCAATGAGTTCATCAGTTGTGCCTGCACATGGAAGTCTCCATAGACACCAGAAGCATGGGTTTTGGGGAGCTTCCAGTATGGAGGACATGTGGAGGTGGGAGCTCCAGCCTCTGAGGATGTGGAGGCTCCAAGCCTTCTCCACATCCCCGCCCCGCCCCACCCTCTGCATCTCTTCCATCTGATTGTTGCTGAGTAAGATCCTTTATAATAAAACTGTGATCTAGTAAGTAAAATGTTTCTCTGCCTTCTGTGAGCCAGTCTAGTAAATTAATGCAGCATGAGGAGGAAGCCTTGGAACCCTCCCATTCATAGCTGGTGGGTGAGAAGCTCAGGTCAAAGAGACTTGAGAATTTTGCTGAGGGAGAAAAATCTAACCCAGACCTGGATACCTGGAGAGTGCGTGGATAAGCAGAGAAGAGCAGAGACTGTAACAGCAAAGGTTGGGAGATTGCAAATAATAATTTAAATAGGCTTGGTCAGCAGAATTCTGACCACTGATTTGCCCTTTGGCGACACTGGGCCATGGTGCAGATTTAAAGATTGCAAATACGCCAATATGATAAAGAATGCCTGCTGGTGCAAGAATGCACTTCTCTTCTGGAAACTGCTGGCTACATGTTTCAAGAGATGTTGCTTGTTTTATTTTTTGTTTATCCCCTTTAGCCCAGTTGTTCCACTTTCAGAAATTCATGCAGAAAGGAATTCCAAATGCAGACAGCTGCTCATACTTTTATTGTGGTATTATTTGTGTTTTGAAAAATTAGAAAGCCTTACATGGCCAATAAAAGGGAAATATGTAAATTAGACTACATTTATATATGAGTGTATGCAATTATTTAAAAATGTCTTTCAGAGAAAAAAAGACTTTTGAAATGGTAAATTGCTCATGCTATGTTATTTACAAAAAGAAAAAAAAACAGTATGCCAGTTTTCTGGGGCTTTAGCAAAGTTTTGTCAAATCAGTTCTGATCATAATTAAGTGGATGTGTTTGAGTGTGGATGTGGAGAGAGAGAGGAAGGTGGGAGAGGGAAAGGAAAAGGAGAGGGGAAGAGAAGGAAGCCAGGAAGAAAAGAGCTAGCAGTCATGGTAGGTTTCCATTCTGTCCACGCTTGTCTTTTTGACTGCATAGTGAACACAGTGTGCAGCATCTTCAGGGAAGACATCGAGAAAGAAGTCACTGGACAGCTAATGAAGACATTCAGGAAAATGTGTGCAAGTGAGCAGAAGGGGGCCACCCAGGCCGAGTGAAGACCTCCTCCCGGGCCACAGGTGGCTGCGCTGATGATTGCAGCTGAGTGGTTGGTGGTGGCGTGAGAAACTCAAGGTGCTAAGAGCAGGGCGCTGGGCTTGAGCTGGAATGAGGTCTTGTGCCTGGAGCTGGGGCAGCCAATGGTGAAAGATGAAGCAAGAGGGACGGGCTGGGCCCAGGATTCCTCAGTGACTACCCCGTGGTAGGGTTCCAGGGGGAGTGCTGTCTTTCTTGCCCCTGCCCCACTGTAGATGCCAGTTTTGACATGAAATCCACATCCTTCTGTGACCAGGGCTGAGTAACTTGCAGCATAGGGCCCTGCCACGGCCCCTGACCTTGCTGGGTTCTCAGTGATTCATCCCTAAAGTGTGACACTTAGATTTATCTCCACAAGTCCTTTCGCTCTGTGACTCTCTCCTGCTGTGGGTGGGGAGGTGGAAAATCTCCCTGTCTCATGTCATTGGCCCATCCTGGTCATGGGGGTTATTTCCTTCTTACCATGCACTTCCTTGTGTTTGAGAAGAGAACTTCTCGCCTCTGATTAGTTAAAATATTTATCAGTCGTGCAAACCTGGGGCCAGATGAAAGGGGGAAAAAACAACCTCAAATGAGCCATCATATTTTAGTAGCTTCCTTGCAGAAGGTACTCTGGGTGATGTTGGTCACAAAGATTTAGAGAGAGGGATTCTTGATCCAAAGAGGCTGATCGTGTAAATAGGTCAGATATTTCTCAAACCTAAAGTCTGAATACCAAGTGGGGAGGATGCTGTAAGCAAGCCACCGACAACAGGACCGTGGAGGACTCTGGGTCTAGAGTGAAAACTGGGTCCTAGCCCACTACCCCTGTATTAAATCAGGACCTCATAGCTTTTCTGAGCAATCTCCAGTCTTCACTTTAATGAGACGTACACAGACTCCATGTCAGGACTGACATATACAGTGAGGTAGAGGAGAAAAAGAAAGCCCCTTAAAGTTAGGGTACCTTTTAGGTAGGTCAAGAAGAGAAAGGAAGATACTGTATCAAAGGGAGAAATAAAAAGGCAGAGGTAGGAGAGGCAGCAAATACCCCGAGAGCCCTTATGAGGACAGACAGCTGTAGATGTGCAGGGCCCATCCTGGTGCGGACCTGCTAGGCCCTGGCTTGGTAGAAACAGGCCTTGTTACTGTGCTGTGCAGACAGTATGTCAGTCAATCATAGCCCTGACATCATGAGACAGCTTAGCTCATGGGGGTAGGGGGTCACGGATTTTTACATGAGTGTGTGGAGTGGGAACAGCTAAAAGGGGGGAAATAGGACTACTTAACAACCCAGAATATAATATAAATAAGTTTGTTGCCTTTTAAGGAAGTTTTTAAAAACCCATTTTTCTCAAAGTGACACAGTTACGGTGATGGAGACTACACCAATGGTTTTCAGGGGCTGGAGTGGGAGAAGCACAGGACTTTTGGAGAGATTCTTTGTGCTGAGAGAACAGTCTCCCTCCTGATTTTGGTGGCAGTTTTCTTTTCTAGAGATGGCTCCTTTTCCTTAGCGTTCATCGCTATTTGGGAAGCTCATCTCACTGGTCAGTGGGTGTGGTGGGAGCCACACAAGGGCCCTCACCTCAGGGTGGTCCCTCATCCCTGGAACACAGAGCAGGTCAGGCAGGAGCTGTTTGGGTGAGGAACAACCAACATGGAGACAATCAGAGGTGAAAAGAACATACTGTTTTTCAGGGAGAAGGGGATGGAGCTAATGGAGGGGAGAGTGCTCTGTGAGGAAAATGGCACCCAGGTTTGTGGTTGGGGCTAGAATACACATCGGGATGTAAGTAAGGATCAACCTCCTTGTGGTGAGTAGCCCAGCAAAGGGACGCACACCTAACCTCTGAGACAGGTCTCTGCTTAGCCGGCCACCTTTTCAGTTTCTTCACCTGGGCCCTGCTCTTCAATTCTTCATTTTTATAGGCCCTTCCCACTGCGTGCATGCGTGCGTGCATTTGCATGTGTGGTCTAATTAGTTCTTTTTTGTATGTGCATAGTATAACTTGCACACGTGAATTTCACTCCTTTAAAGTATAAGACTCAGCAGTGTTTAGTATAAGTTACACTGTGTTACGCTGTTCCTAGTCAGCCCCTCACTTCTTGAACATAGTGGAGATGGAGTTCAAGGCAGCCTCTTGTCAATGGCACAGGGGAAGTTTATTAGAGGGAAGACACAGAAAAGTAGAGGGTCCCTGTGGGCAGTAAAACTGCACCTTTGTGGGCTGGGGTGGAGTCTTTTATACCCTAGGTTGTGGAATCTTCCAGGCACGTATAACAATAGTTGTTTTTCTTCTCTACTCTGCTTAGTTGCTACCATTTTCTTACCATTCAGGGGTTTACCATGTTCTGTCTTCCCATCATCCCTTTGGTACTTGCCTTGCCTTTCATTTGAGTTCTCACTCCATCAGCCAGCCCTCATCAACGTGAATATCACCACCATCTAATTTCAAAACATCTCACTGCCAAAGGAAACATTGGCCCCATTGGTGGTCACCCTTCAGTCTCCCCACCCCATCCCTGGACCACCTTCTGTCTTTGTACTTGCCTCTAAGGATTTTTCATAGCACAGAGTCAGAACTTTTGTGACATTTGTGTCTGAATACTTTGACTTAGCATGATGCACCGAGGATTCATCTATGTTCTAATATGATTCAGTACATCATTTCCTCTTGTGAGTGAATAATATTCTCTTGAATAACTAGACCACACTATGTTTATTTATTCCTCAGTTGGTGGACATTTAGGTTATTCTTTTGCCTGTTAGGAATAGTGCTGCTATGAATATTTGTGTGCAAGTCGTTGTGTGGACATATATCTTAAGTTCTCTTGGGTATTGTTCCTTCCTTCTTCTTCATTTCAGCTCTATGTTTCCCTTTCCTTGGGAAAATCTTCACTAATCCAGTGTGTTACATTGTTCCTTCCAATTATGTGCACTGGTGGCACCAATGCGCGCCCTTTAGTAGCTTTACTGGTGTGGTCTACATTTGCTAGTGAGCATATGATCAAAAACAACAAATATTTATTCAGCTAATTCAAAAAATTTCAAGACTGGAAGCACAAACACTAACTGGCCCATTTTACAGTCTCTTTCCCTAGTTTAGGTCAAGTAATGTCTCCAGAGTTACTAGTAGTTCACCGTAAACTAGCAGTGATGTAGAGAGGATTTCCTGCCTGAGCCCACGTGATCTAGAACTGCCTGATGAGCTTTCTCCATGTTTCTCGGGTGTTTTTATTTTATATAACTAAGAAAAAAAGCTTGTAAGTAGGGAAAATTAACCACCTACATGATGTACCCAACATTATTGAACTTGCTAAAAAATTGAGAATTAAATGGTGTTACAATGATTTTGACAAAGGTATTTGTAACGACAACACATTACAACTTTCAACACTTAGGGTTCTCTTGGGATTTTACACTTAAGATATAAAATTCTATAAATTTTATGTCTTAATTAGGTTCTGCATAGCATAACCAAGCATCAAAACGTATCTATAAATACTCTGAACATAACATTTATGGCAGATATAGCCATTTGACTTCTGATTTAGATCCCTTCATAATCTGTCTCATTGATCATGTGACAGGACTAGTTAATTTTTTTAATATTAAAAACTAATCTGTAGCAAATGAACATAGACACACCAACATACTTAACGGGACACAGAACTGTGGTTTCCAAAGGGAGGGCAAGAGGGGGGAGGGAAGGACAGAGGGAAACAGTGGGGGTAAAGTACACTGGAATTCTGGTGGAGGGTGAGGTGTAAAGTATAGAGTGAGATATAATTTCAGTATCCTGATATGAAGATAGCTTTGTGAGCAAAGGAAATAATATTACTATTAAAATATGCCATAAAGATGTGCATATGTGTGTGCGTGTGTGTGTGTGTGCGCTGAGTTGTTTTCTCTTGTCTTTCCCTCCCTTCCCTGAGACCCTTGCCCTGTGCAGACAGCCACACTTGTCCCAAACCACACATCTGACATTATTCGAAGCTCACTTCCCAAGACACCTGACATTCACTTTTGAGACACAGTCCATGGGAATTCCTCAGGCTCGCTGAGACTGATTTTTCACTGTGATTTAGAACTTTTTCTTTTCCAATGATTTCAATTACTTAGGAAGTTTCAAAAATAGCAGTATATTCTTAAGATAAACTCTTGGTTTTGAAATGAGCCTCTCATTGACATCACGGAAACCATATTTTTCTAAGGATATATTTATTATTCATGGCATTGCCTTGCCTCAACCAGTATTTGTAAAGTATCTGCTTTGTGCTGGCACATTTCCAGTCACCATGGCCACAGATAGCGAGCATTGAACCTCTGCTGATAATCTACCAAATTGCAGGTGACTTGGGGTAGAATCCACTGTTTATCATTAACAGTCCACTGAGCTACCAGGTAGGATTGTGCTCTTAAAGTTCAGCAAAATATTTGAGGCTGTGCATGGTGAAGAAGCATGCCCACATCAGGACCTATCTAGACAGCAGGAATAGGAAGCAAGTGGTCTGCCTTCCAGCCTCATATTCTGACCACGCTGAGGCCTTCCTCTGTGCAGAGGCTGTTTGCTAAGCAAATGAAGAGCATAGGCTCAAAAGACAAACATTTCTCTGAGTGTTAGAAAGTAACAAAAGCAAATTGTCCTCTGTTTTCAAGATGTGGAAGACCAATTAAAAAATCTCTCATCTATTTGCCATCTAGAGAATGGGTCATTTCAGAAAATAATTTCTTCACTCTGCCTGGATGGATATATGCTGAGAGTACAGGTAAACACACAGGGATTTAATCTACTTCACACGTGTACATTATTTTTTCTAGGTCTTTTTCTTCCCTCAGTCTGACCTTCCCCACCCACTGTGATTTAGGGAATAGTAATGCTTTGTGCCTTTCAGAAAAACGGAATGCCTCACTTGACTTGCCCTTTTATTTGACATTAAAAAGTCAGTGGACTTAAGAATAGGGCTAAGCCAAATGAATTCATCTGGTGATAGGGCAAAGAAGTGGGCTGCAAAATAAGAAAGGCTTAGCAAGCAGCTGAATTTCAGCCTGGGCACTGGAGTGAGACATTTCTGCTCAACTCTAGAGATTCAATAATAGTGCCATGATCAGTGTTACTCAGGCCTGGCTGGGTTAGTCAGGTCTGCAAGCTGCTGGGGACTTTTCAAAACCATGCACTTTGTGGATAAGAATTTTAATCGAAATTGAAACTTGACTCTATTCGGCTTGAATTCTGTGTCTCCCCTGCCCACCCCACCCCACAAAAAAGATATGTTGGAATCCAAGCCTCAGTGCCTTAGAAGGTGGGCATTGAGGTGTGATGAGGAGGTAGGAGATTTACTGAAGCTATCAAACTGAAATGAGATCCTTCAGGTCTAAACCCCAAAAGACTGGTATCATTATAAAACGGGGAAATCTGGACATGCGCACACTCACACACATGCAGGGAGATGCCCTATGGCATGAAGAACGTGTCCAAAGCCAAGGACAGAAGTGCCCCTTGCTCACATTCTCCAGGGGACCCTCCTGCTGGTGGTCCGTCTCAGACTTGTGGGCTCAGACCATGAGGTGGTACAGCATTGCTGTTGGCTAAGCCCCTCGGTTTGTGATTCTGTTCCAGTCCTGAAAAACCGGCACAGACGCCAAGACCATCCCCTTCTCCCTGCCACCTTCCATCACACCACTGTCAGGAGTCAGGAGTGTGATGGAATGAGAGCTTCAGGTGCAGTCCTGGTCTGGAACCTGAGGTGAAAATCACAGTCTACTCTCCCGACACGTGGCAATCTAGCCGGGGCCAGAATATATCCAGGAAATACGGTTGGCCAACACAAGACAATGTTTGGTTAAGGAAGTGAAGTAGGACTGGACACTAGTTTCCTTAAACCCAAGTGATGGGGAGATCTTGGTTTTTTGGTAGCTTTTAAATAGATATAATTCATATACCACAATATTTGTGCATTTAAGGGAGATAGTTTGGTGGCTTTTCGCTATGCTCCCATCGCCACTACCTAATTTTAAAATATTTTCAGCATCCTAAAAGAGACCTCAGTGATCATTAGCTGTCACCTCCCCCATCCCACGGAGCCATTAATCTGTGTTCTATCCTTGCAGCATGGCTGATTCTGAACATTTCGTGTGAGTGGAATCATACTACCTATGACTTTCTGTGTCTCCCTTCCTTCACTTAATATCCTGTTTTCAGGGTTCATTCCCATTGTAGCATGTCTCATTAGTTCATTGCTTTTGTGGTCAAACAATATTCCTTTGTGTGGCTGCGCCACGTGTTATTACTCCTTCGTCAATTTACGGATATTTGGGTTCTTTCCACTTTACGGTATTCTGAGCATTGCAGCTGTGACTAGTCACAGTTTAGCCTGGACAGTGTTTTCACTTCTCTTGGGGGTGGAGTGGAATTGCTGAGTCATATGGGTCACTCTGTGCCCTTCCTGTCACCTGGGGGTAGTGTTCTGATTGACTGGGCTCCAGGTCACACTGGGGAGGAAACATGTCTTCTATGTCACGTGGAGGAGAGTTTAGCCTCATCCATATCAGATGGGATAGATAGTCTCTTGAAAAGGTATTCAGTTCCCAGAAGAGTGGTGTAAGGAAGGACTAATAGCAGCATTAATAATAACAGTAACCAGTCTACAGTGAAGTAGGCAAATTAAATTGCCTGGGCTGGAGAAACTAGATTTTTTTTTTTACAGCAATAGAGGATAACATTTATATGCATGATGGTGCTAGGAAACCCATCCTTAAGATTTCTCTCTTTAAAAAAAGTAGGTTTATTTCTAAAATCCACCAGCAAGATTTCTTTTTGAAGATGAAAAGCTCTGCATAGGTGCCGCACATTTATGATTAACTGAGCAGGGGATTTGGTAGAGACTTCTGTATTCATTTTGTCTACACATTTTTGAAAAGTGTGAGTTTTCTCCAAAGGATTCATTGTTTCTCTCTGAGCCCTTAACATGGAAACATAGGAATTCACAGGAAGAGTTTGCTATTGCTTTTCATTGGTTACATTCACCTGAGCATTGGCCCCTGGAAGGAAGCTGACCTCTGAGATTCTGCAGGATTTTCTGCTGCCTCTGTCTGGTCTAGGTTGCTTGTTTTTCTTTAAGAACCAAAATAAGAAGCCTTGAGCTTCCGTGAGTAGGAGCACCAGTAATGAAGTCCAAGGAACAAATTGAAACTCTATAAAACAGTACCGATTGTGAGCGTCTTCTGGTATTCCCAGTCTCCCTCCCGGCTGATCTCTAATGGAAGTTAAATAAGAGACCTGTTCTTCTAGTTAGCCCAATGAGCAAATATTGATCAAAACTGAAAACAAATAAGTTCTTCATGTTTTTCCTAAACTCTGGGCAAGTGGTTATAGAATTCTTTGTCTTCATTGATTAGCAAGAACTTGGTGTTGTGGTTATAGACCTGTCACCTTCTTTACAGTATCAAAAATACAGTCAAACCATTAAAATGTGGACGTTGATACCACTCTGCCTCCATGCAGCTAAAGATACTTCATTAACTTTTTTTTATTAATTCCTCAAGACCTTTTCTCATGTCTATACTAAGAGCAGAAGAAACTGGCAAAATGATTAATACCTTAAAAGTGCAAAGCAGAATTTCTAAAAGTGCTTTAATAGAGCAGCATGCTGTAAGAACTCAAGGGCACAGCAAAACTAAGCAAATAACTCTGAGACGGGAAGATGGGTTAAAGAGGAAGATGGCTGTATGTGGCATTGGCGCTGGAACTTGAAAGATGAATGACTTGGTGCTAGGCAGACCAGTGCGTTATCTTAATATTCTACTTTTTCGTTTCTGGTGTTCCTAAAGCCCTCAGGTGCACTCTCCGAGGAGCATTTCCATAAACCTGCACAGGCCCGCTTTATATATGCGAATTCCTGCCCCCAGCAAAACAGCTGCTGCACTTTAGTAGGTCAAGGTTCGTGGGCAGCATCTCGGGGCCTTTGCAGCGTCTGAGCATCTCACCGCCTGAGACTGCGCCATCGCGCTGTGGGCAGTGTGCTGCAGGGAGGTGCGTCCATCTGTCTGGACGCAAAGCCCAGGCGCAGCAAGCAGGTTCACACCCATCCAGCGAGCCCACATGTGACTCTCCTGCTCCCTTGTCCCCTCCGAGACTGGGGGCAGGCTGGGCCAGATGATCAGCGCCACAGCTGACTGCTAGTAAGTGGTGTTAGAAATCACCTGTGGGCCCCCTTTCCTGTTGTAGGGGGAAGGCAGTGTTGATTCTGATGGGGAGGGGACTCAGGCTGAGGTACCCAACTTCCACCAGTGACTGACGTCAGAATGTGTCCTTGTGATGGGCTGTGTTATTCATCAGAGGACATTTTCAGCCCAATAGGCTATTCTTTCTGGGTTACATTTTATTGTCACTAATGAGGCTATGTGCTCTCTAGACAGATGGTGTTTATTTTTTTCAAAATGCAGTGTGGTAACCTAGGACTCAAGCAAACTTGAAAATCTCCATCCCTGCTGCTCAGGGCCTTTCACTGCTCCCCTGTTCAGATCTGTCTCGACGGGCATTTCCTCTCCGGGGTCTTTGAAATAACTGAAGAGGTCCACACACGGCATGTCTTCTGGTGGTGCTAGTGTTCCTTCATGCTCCTCGGGCCCACGCTGCTTGCGTGGGCCAATGGGGTCTTGGGAATGTCTAAGGTCGCAGCTGCGGTGGGCTGCCTGGCAGACTCGAGCTGGAGCCCTGAGTTCCTCCTACACTCAGTGCTCTCTTTGCAGAGCACCATCTCTTCTTATTTTCCTCCTCCTGTGAAGGCCCTCTCCTCCCTGGTCAGATGTCACCAGAAGTGGTGGAGGAGGCTGAGCCCTGCTCTGCAGCCTCTCAGCAGAGAGCTCATCTGCCAGGTCTCCTGGTCCCAGCTGGAGTGAGTCCCCAGGAGCTGCTGGTCAGCCTCAGCTTCTTAGCACCTTCCTTCCCCAGGGACTCCAGTCCTTGAGAGTGCTGGGGTCCTGGGGCTGCTCCCCCGAACTGGGCTGCACCACAGCTGCCTTCCAAGAAGGGCTGGTCTCTGTTCTGACTCAACAGAGCGTTCAAGGTCAAACTCTGCTTGGAAGACCTGACCTGAGACCAGGTGCTGATCTCTGTGGGTCCATTTCCACCAGTCCCCAGGGTGCAGCCAGTGCTGTCTCCTCACTTGGAAACCAGACAGATTAATCGGTTTAATTTTAGTAGCTTGTGTGAAATCACCCCTAGCTTGTGAGACACTCATGCTGTGGGAAGCGAGGGGATTAAAGCTGAGGACAATTCCTACCCAGGGACTCTGCGCCGGTTCACCCAGGAGCCGCCTGAAGACCGGGGTCCCATGCCCACTGATCAGTCCCCTGCTCAGCTCCCTGGCTCCATGGTGTCTTCTTTTTCCTTTTCTGCATCTGGGCCTAAACCTAGTTGCAGCTGCCTGCTGCCCCTGGGTCTAGATGTCGGGTCTGCCTGGAAGGCGCCTCTTACCCAGCTTCCCGCCCAAGCTCCCACCTGCATGTCCATGTGGCTCTACTTTGAGATCAACGCTTAGAGGACCCAGCCCACCCTGGACAAGGTGGCTCACTGCCTGTTCCCTGCTGTGGCCAGGACTGGAGTGCTTGACACCACTCTGGCTTTCCTCCCGGAACCCCAGTTCTGCCCTCATTGTGGAGGTGCTCAGGGTGGAAAGGAAGATGCTGGGGAAGAAGAGGAGCTCACGGGCTGCTGCTGTCCTCAGGAGAATAGATGTAGTCCTTTGCACTAGCGTGGGCCCGTGCCCTCCCGTCCTGCCTCTTCCCTGGGAGGAAGCCGTGTGGTGTGAATAACACCTGATTTTAGAGATGAACAGACCAACATTCGAGTCAGACTTTTCTGTGTATTAGTGATGGTGGAAATAACTGAAAGAGGAGGATTAGTTCGATAGAAAATGTGGCTGGTGGCATATTCCAAAGGCTCTGGGTGAGGGACTTCGCTCCCAAAGAAAAGTCCTGGCGTCTGGGTCCCGGGTGGGTGAACATGGCTTGAGGCGAAGCCACAGGAGGGGCGGGCGGGCAGGCTTGTGGGCTGGGCGCGATGCTCCTATCCCAGGAGCAAGGGCGAGCATCCCGGCTTGGAGCTGGCTTGGGGGCAGGGAGAGACTGACTGACCTGTTGACTGCTGCCTCAGCTTGGGTGGGGAGAAGAGGTAGGCGTCACGAAGGGGCCTGGGCACGCCCAGAGGTGAAGCAGAGGAAGGTGGTGGCTTTTTCTTGGGTGACAGTGATGAAGAGAAAGTAGGTAGATGAAAGGTTTTGGGAACGTAGATCAACAGAATTTGGGTGATTGGATATGAAGCGGCAAAGTGAACAGGTCAGTTCAAACTGCTGTCCCCGCTACCCCTTGTATGTTGGGTCCTGTGCTGAGCGCCGGTCAGCACGTGCTGACCACTGGTTGCTTGATGGAGAGGAGGCAGGAAAAGCTAGGCTGTCAACCCACCACTGTGGGCAGAAGAGATTTCTAATTTGCCTCACTGCACAGGGCTGGCAGGGAAGGTAGAAGCAGGTGTGTGCCCCAGGGCAGCAGCAATCTTTTCGGCGAGAGAAGACATTAACTGGGGCTCCAGATCCATCATCCTCACTGCCTCCAATATGTTCTTCTGCAAGGAGGAGCAGAACGAAGGTCATGGGATAAAGGCCAGAAATGATGTCATGAGGAAACCTCTTCAGTCTCCAGCTCTACCCTGACTAAATGGCAATGATCAGAAAGGAAGACAAAGAACAGTTTCTCTTCCATCATGTTCCTGGCTGTCTGCAGCCATGCTCTTTATTCAGCTGTATTTGCTAAGCACCTGCTCTGTGCGCAAGCACAGTGAATTTATAGAGCTGAGGAGAGACATTAATTGAATCTTCACACAAGTACTATGTGATTACACGTGTAGATGGGTGCAGGGAGGCAAGGTAGATGGCACGATAAGAGCATCTCTGGGAATTCTTGACCTGGCCTGGAGGCCAGGCATCTGAGCTCTGAAGAACCTGTGAAATTGATTAGGTAGAAGGTCAGAAGGTGCCTTATGAAAAAGCATTGGAGGAGTGAGGAACATGAGCAAGGACTGCAGGCAATGTATTATTAGAATTTGCCTCTCTGGTGCTCTGCCCTTGATTCCAAATGAGCTTCTAATAAGAAAGGCAGCTTTTTGAGGTCGGGTGGACCATGGAAAGCTGTAAATGAAGAACAGTGCAGAGTCAAGAGTATGAATGAACAGTAGTCTTATTTTCTGCAGAATGTCTCCATGCCTGGTGAGAACACCATGGCTCTCTCCACTGGTGGGCCATTCACCCAGGACTGAAATGATGGGTAGTGTACCTAAGAGGGGCAGAAGTAGGTGCCATATTAATAATGAATAGAGAAAATGACAGCAGTCTTCATGTTGTAGCCCAAAGTAATAGCTATTCCCCACTGAATTGTAAGCTCCTGAGGAAAGAGACCGTGTTTGTCTCTTGGATTTCTAACTCAATCACCAAGCAAAACGTCTGACCCATTGTTGGTATTTAGTACAAGTCTGTTGGTAAATATTGATATTTGGAATTTTTATGGCTAATATATATGACATGAATCGAAAGTACCTAGAATCCTGAGTTTTTTCTCAGGTTCATTCTCTGTGATGTTATTGTAGTGAATATTCAGACCTTGCATTATTCATTCAACAGATTTTTATAGACCATGAAAGTACACAGACACAGTGTAACTTTTGAGACAGGAGTGGAGAGCAGTAATTGCAATAAAACCTGGTGAGGAACACAGGAGGGGGATTTTCTAATTATAGACTGCCTTTTACTTTTCATGTTTCCCACATGCACGAGTTTTAACTACCAGGGGTAGTTAAGTAACATGCATCTCCCAACAGTGTGGTTCACGTTTCAGTCGTCATGGGATATTAAATTTGTGTGAGTGCACACAGCCCAGATTTCACTACAGATCTTTGGTTTTCTGTGTTAATAGGTGTTCAGTGCGATCAGTCATCAGTCATGTCACTTGTCAAAGTCTACCCGTGATTTGTCACTGAGCATCTCTTATTCAGCTCATGCACAGACAGCGAGGCTTGTAGTGGGGTTGCCTTCTTGCCTTACAGTAATAAATTCATGTGATGTTTTACAAAAGATGGGTGGTTAAAAGAGGGAATTGGAAAAGAAAGATGAAAGTACAGCAAAAAAAACTAAAAGTTTTAACATTGCTGGAAGTCAAATTCAAAGTAAATACAAATGAGGTTATGAAAGCAATAACTGGCCACGCACGAGGAGGTTGAGTCTAACGAAGCAGCCAGAAGAACTCAGCGAGGGCACATTGTCATCGTGAGGAAGCGGGCTATGAAGGAAAGAATGATGTCCCTGGAAAGTGAGGCAGGCAAAAACAATTGCACATCAAAAGACCCCCTCAAAAATATTTTATAAGGTATTTGGAAGCTAATCAGAATTTAGTATGAGAAGTCAACAGGCCAGAAAAGAGATGGTTCCTCTGTATGATAAATTATTCCACAAGAAGGTATAAAGCATTAGTCAAATTCTTGATACTATTACAGATAAAGCATCTTACTCTTTTTACTGTTTGCAAAATAAAAACTAATTTTAATTTCCATATCTATTTACAAACAACAGTAAAAGTGTCTTTAAAGTCTAGTAAAAATAATATTAGAAATCACAGAGTAACTATAATATTTTCCATTGATTAGTCCCACTGATTGTACAGGTTCAGCTTTGCACTATAATTTTACAGTCCTGCACACAGGCCTTTATATAATTGAAATCACTCAATAGGCACTCGTCTCTCTCATTCAATATTATATCTGTGGGTCTCATGTAATTTTGCTGCAGAATATTTCATTCATTTTTATTCATAGTTAGAGTCGCATTCCACAAATAAGTTACATTTGAATAAATTCATTTTACTGTTGATGTTTCCATGTTGGAACCCTTCAGATAGTGCTGTGATGGACACGCCATTGCATGCCCTTTGCTGCACGTATGCACACTTTTATGCATGTACTTAGGAGTAAAATATGTAGAACAGAGGTCATGCACCTGTTAAGAGTTGACCAAATACTGCCGATTGGTTTTCCAAAGTAATGTACCAATTTTTTTCTCCCGCCTAAAATACAGTCGCTCCATATCTTCACTGATGTTTGATATGTAGGTGTGCATCACTTAATGCAGGGGTACATCCTGCCGTTGAGTTGTTAGGGGATTCATCACTGTGTAAGTGTCGTAGAGTGAATGTGCACTGACCTGGCTGAGATGCCTGACACTCAGCTCTGTGCTCTGTGCCCTAGCTCTGGGGTACAAGCCTGACCAGCACGCTCTGACTACCATAGGTTATAGCAAAGTCATTTTTAATTTTCATGATTTTTAATATCTGAACATATCTAGACAGGGAGAAGGGACAGTAAAAATAAAATACAAACCTGATAGGGTAAAAAAAGTATAAAAGATTAAAAATGCTATATATTTTACCCTTTTTATTGGGTTACCTGTCTTTTTCTGTCATATTTACTGGAATTCTTTATATTTAATGGTGACAAGTCAGTTACTTTACCTTGATCAGTATGCCAGATCTATCAGTCATGTTAAGTCTTTTCTTCTTGGCTTTACTTATTATAACAAATTAATCAACTAACGATTTCTGTTAAATATGAATAGCTTAATTTTTGTACTTAGTAATTTTCTTCTAATTTGGGGGGAAAGTTTTCATTTGGTATTCTTTAAATAATTTCCTAAGATGTATATTTATTCAACAGATTTTTATTCTTTTCTAATATAAATACTTCAGGCTATATATATTCCCCTACTCATGATTTTGACTATCTCACAGCTTTTTTATATTTTGAGTGTTTTGTTTTTTTACCATTCAGTTCAAAACATTTTCTGCTTTTTATCTTGTGATTTCTGTTTTACTCATTGATGTATACAGTCGTCGCTCGCTATATCGCGGTTCACTTATCCCGGCATCACTGTATCCCGGGTTTTTTTTTTTTTAAATCTATATCTAATTCTGTATCGTGGAGTTTTCGCTGTATGGCGGGATTGTGCGTTCTGCTACACTTCGCTAGTGAGTACCCGCAGAGAATTTTCTATGTTGTTAAAATTGCGTAGGTTTAAGAGTGTAGAAAGAGTTTATAAGAGTGTAGGAAAGGTTGATAAGAGTATGGGAAGGGTTTATAGGAGAGTAGGAAGGGTTTATAAAGCCTTAAATATATATATATATATATATAATAAAATAAATTACAACGCCGCTGCTTCACAGATTTTCACCTGTCACGGGGCTCTCTGGAACATAACTACTGAGATAGGTGAGGGATTACTGTAAAAACATAATTTCCAAACACATGGGAAGTTTCTCATTATCTTTATTATTGATTTTTAGTTTAATTCTGCTGTAGTCAGAGAAAATATGCTGTTAGTTTCAGCCCTTTGAAATATGTTGATCCCTGTACAGATCATCTGAAGACACTTCTGGTATATACCTTTGCATACACTTTAAAAGAATGTATATTGTGCCGTTTTTAAAGCAATGTTTTCTATATAACAATTACATTAGCATGCTTCACATCACAATCAGAGTAAAGGTAATTTGTTAATCATGTTACTTAAATATTTGATAACTTATTTGGGGGTGGTTTGTCTTATTAAGTACTGACAGAGGAGTATTTAAATCCATCAAGGTTGTGGGTTGTTTTTTGTTTTTATTTTTATTTGTAATCCTTCTGTCAATTTTGGATTTCTATTTGAGACCATTATTAGGTGCCTACAATTCTAGGATTCTTACAGCTTCCCAATGGATGGACTCATAGTTATGAAATGGCTGTATCTCCACTAATGCATCTTCCCTGAGAATCTCCTTTGGTATTAGTGTCAACACAACTCTTATTTCAGGGATAGTTCTTTATAAATCGCATGTTATATATTTGACATCCTTCTACTTTCAACCTCTTGTGTCTTTATATTAAAGGCATGCTCTTGAAAACAACAGAGAATTAGATTTTAAAGAAATACAATCTGACAATCCTGTCTCTAAATTGCAGTGTTTATTCTATTTACTTTTATTATAACTACTCATATGTCTGAGTTTAGGTGTAACACTTGACCATGTTTTCTGTTTGTCACACCAGTTGATACTTTTTCCTCTCCTTTCTTGCCCTTTTATTAATAAATAGTTATTCCATATTCTCTTCTATTAACTTTTCAATCATACATCCTTTCTTCTAGGCACTAAAAATTGCACACATACTGACTATTAGAGTGTAACACAAGTTAGAAAATCTGACCACACTGGGCTGAGGCCTTCGTTTCTCACCACTCTTATACTCTTATTTTCATTGGCTTATTTCTGACCTAGTAAGACATTCTACTTCTTCTTTTATTAGCAGTCACCCTTTCTTCAGATTCACCCACACATTTCTTTCTGTTCCCCTTCATTCTCTCCTATATCGCTGACTTTCCATTGGAAATAATTTTCCTTCGGCTTGAAGAACTCACCTCAGCATTTTCTTCACACTGGATAGTGAGAAATTCTTCCCAGTGTTGTTTGTCTAAAAGTGTCTTTTTACCAATTTCACTTTGATGCCTAGATTTCTATGCTGAGAGTTCTTCCTGTCAGCATTTTGAAAATGCCAGTCCATTGCTGTCCTGCTTCGGTTGTTTCCCACAGTCATATGTCAGTCTCACTGTTCCTGGTGTGGAGGTCATGTTTTCCTAGGTGCTCTTTAGATTTCTTTTCTCTTTAGTGTTTAGCGGTTTTGCCAGGACATGACTGGGAATATTTGCTCCTTGGGGTCCCCAGCATTTCTTCCTGAATGTATGGGACTCCAGCAATTCTTGATGTATTTTGTCTGTTTTGGAAAAATCTCTGAAATTACTCTTTCAAAATTGCTCTGTTCCCGTTCTCTGCCCTTTCCTGCTGGAATTCTGTAAACCCATGTTAGATCTTCTTGCTGTATTCCATCTACCTTTGTACTCTTTTCCACATTCTCTTATATTCTGTTTCAGCCTAGGCATTCTTACCTGCCTTCTCATTCACTCATCCTTATTCTCCTGTGCCTAATCTGCTGTTTAAACCCAGGCTTGGAGGTTCTTAATTTCTGTTATTTTTAAATTATATAATGTTTATTTGATGTTTTTTGGTGAATTCTAGTTCTCAGCAGAAATTTTCCATTTGTTTCAATATTCATAAGCAATTCTTTCCCCAGGTATATCTAGTTATTTTGGAATAAATGATAGATATCGCATATGAAAAATGATAAAGGCAGTTTGAAGTTGTGGAAGGTGTTACATTATTCCAGAAAGAAAATAAGACAGGGTTACAGGGCAAATATAAAAATCAGAGAACTTTCAGTAAAATGTCAATGAAAATGATGGAGTGCATGGTTTAAATAATTTCTCATATTTAAGGTGGTACCTCATAGAGCCTTTTAAACAAAGCCTCTGAAGGATCTTAAGAAAAGTCCTCACTAATCCTTTCTGTTCAGCATTGAGTTCCTGACAATGCTGATTATGTCTCTCATTGTGTTCCCATAGGGAATCAAAGGTAGAGAAAGATACTGATTTTAAAGAGACTTGTGAATGTGGCCGTTGTTAAAGGGGAATAATGTTAAATGTTGTTAAAGGGAATGCATACACAGGAAGTCCACTGTGCTTTCCGAGACATTCTATCAGCTTGTTTCATAAAGGAGATAATCCCAAAAATCAGAAAGTAGAGTGAGACTGATACTCAGTTGTAAACACAGATCAATTCATATTGGAAGGAAGGGAATTGCTAGGAAGATGAACCCATAATCCAAAAGAAAAGCAAAGATCCCTAGAAAACAGATAATTCAAGGAACTGGAAACATGTGTCTGGGTGGATTTCAAGATTGCTCTGATCACAGACTGCTTCCACCTCTAGTGCACCTGCCTTTTTAAATAAAAGCACATCTCAAAGCTGTCTAGTCAACAGTAAGGATGCCTGTAGTAGTTATCTTACTTGTCTACAGTAGAAATACCTGTAATAGTTAGGCTATGCCTGTCCATAGGGTTTTATTTAGGTGGAGAAGGGGGCAGATAACGTACTTCTCTAGTTTGTAGGCATTTAGATTGAGAGGATCCATGCTCACAGAATCAAGTAGGACCTTATCCACATCAGATCTGATTTAGATGACAAGTTATTGAACTTCAAAGACAGTGAGCAAAATGGGAATGTTTACTGTCATCATTCAGTTGTGTGATAATTTGTTGAGCCGCTGTGACAGCCGTTACACCAGGGATGGGCTCAGGAATAAGCACATGCGTGTGACAATTTTGCATGCCAAAGTCAAATTTCTACCACAGATCATCACGTATGCTTTCTGTGTTTCTTTCTCTTCTCATTACCACCCTAGTAGAGGTGGTCAGACAACAAAGATGTCATCCCAACCCCAGCTTCTGGACGTGAAGCACAAACCATCCACTGCCCGATGAAGAATGATCTTATAACAAGTGGAATGGTGGCCACGCGCTTACCTCACTTCTTTGGTTGAATGTTCTGGAAAGAGATGGTTTTCTCGCAGGCTGGATCCCCTGCTGTTATCTCTAAACATGGCGAGCATGAAAAGAATCTTCCTTTCTCTGCAAGTTTGCTACTTCCTTGGGCCAAGGAGAGGGCAGGAAGCAGAAGTTAGTCATTCCATATTCAAAAGCACTGCTGTTCTGTCTCTGAGGAAAAGGCATTCAAGAATTAGAGTTAGCATTGAAATGGCCTTCCAGATCCGGAAGAAGTTGAGTTACATTAGCATTTGATGCAGAAAACTCAGTGTTTTTCTAATGCTTGATATCTGTGAGTGTGTTATTTACAATCATGCGGATTGTGTGTTACAAGTCACTCATTAGGTCTCTTTAATAAACCTGCACACCTGGTACCATTCTGCCCCCATCCTCATTGCCTTTACTCGCTTTCTGCCAGTCATTAGAGATGATAGGAAAGCTCAGAAGAAAGAGAGGGAATCAGAAAACGAGAGACCAAGTGCAGCTGGTGAGGAGATTTGAGTTACACACCTGGACACATTCATCATCTTCCCTTCTGCCTTTAAAGGGAATGTTTTTATTCTTAATGGTGGTATTCCTTTTCTAAATCTCATCTCTAATTCTTTGACGTAGTGCTTATTTTTCCTGAATGAGAGAGGAGACAAGGTAGGAAACTATAAATGCTGACTGTATCTCGTCTTCAGTGTGATGTCCTCATGGTGATGATTGGCCACGTTTAACTTCCCATCTCTGGAGCCTTGAGGGCGCGTGTCTACCAAGCTCTGCAAGTGCTCAGTAAACAGCTAAGACTCTGAAGAGTATCAGTGATGTAGTTTAGCAACTCATGTGTGGCTGCATTTGTTTGCTTCATGTTTCTTTCCTTTTTTTTCTTCCCGAGATCTTTAATTATGTCATAATCATACAGGAAAAAAAAAAAAAGCAAACAAATATAGAAGGGAAAATTCTGCATTAGTGGGGCAAAGCAGTTTTTAAAAATCAGTCTAATTTTTAGGAATGTCATTTCACTATTTTATTGACCTTAAATACTTAAATATTATTCTGTGAGTGAAACAATTCCTTTAAAACTTCTCAAGTGTGCATTCATAACTTAAGTATAATGGCTCAGAATTAAGGATTGGGATAGAATGCCATGTTTAGAAGTGTCTTTGAAAAATTCTTCTCTAATGTTATTAAGTTATATTATACATATATAATATGTCTATTTAAGTAATATTAAATGCTACAAGTAGTAATACTAAAATATGTGTTATGAAATATATCCTACATAGTTAAAACTTCAACTCAAGAAATAGATGGCTTTGAAAATTAGTTATTAAGCAATAAAGTGAGGCACATTTCTGCTTCGGGAAATTTTTTCCCTATTTTGCAACTTGATGTTTTCCTACTAATAAAGATATTTGTCCACGATTTTCCAGTCACAGAGCTGCTTAGTTTACATACTGGACCCCAAGCATCATCATATGTCTGCCCACATGTGTGCAGGTATCTAGAAAAAAAAAATTATTTGCTCTTCTTCCCAATGAGCTTTTTGGTCTGCTCTGCACCTGTAAATATCTGCCTGAATCCTGCATAAAAATAGAACAAGAAAATGAGTGAGTAATTATGTTTTGCATAGACTAATTAGAAAATGAGAGGCTAATTCCATGTCTACAGAGAGGGTATGATATGTGAGAATTTCCCCTAAGAATGAGAAAAGGGAATTGAATCCTGTTAAATCAAAACCCCGCCTAGTTCCAAAAAAGGGGTTCCATACAATAGTGGCAAGCTGCAGGAGCAGGACAGGGTGCTGGGAGCTGGGCTTACACCTATCTCTACCTCAGTCTAACCTAGAGACTGTGGACAAAGCACTTCAACACCTAACCTTGTGCTCTCCATTGTGAAACTACTGATTTTAACACTATGCTCTCTTTGGTAGATTCTTCTAATGTTGATCCTTAAAGAAAATTTAACTCCATAATTATTTATTTTTCAGAAGATTTTATAAATAATTATAGAAAGCAAAGTAACAGATCCAATTTGGATATCCAGATTCAGGCCAGTTGAAAACAAGACGCGAAGGATGTGACTCAACAATGGCTAGTAATGGGGAGTCATTTTCCATTGTCTCTTGATTAGACTTGGATGGATGTAGAAGTCAAGTTCATAGCCAAAGGCAGGATAGGGCCCTATGGCAAGCAAGTTGAAGGGAATGCTGTATATATTTAGAACTTTAGATAACAGTTATATAGAATGTGACTGGCACTTGACCTCTGATGAAAATAATTTTACCAGAGGAAAGAATAGAATAAGAAAATACTTTTATAAAAGGAGATCTTTACGTCAGAAGCAAGCTTTTTTTGTGTACTTTAAGACCATCTGTTCGCTTAACCATGAGGATATATCGTCATTGTAATTGGACTCAATTTTTTCAAATAAAATGAAAGGTCTCCTGGGGCAGGCACCATGCCTATTGAAGTATACTCAGCATAGTGCTTGAGATGAGTAAATGCATTGTATGTATTGTAAAGTACATCCTGCATTTCTTCTTTAACTACACAGTCTAAATTTATTAATATACTAATAAACATAGTAAAAATAAGAATTGCATATGAGTATAAAATGTCTTAAAAGTTTTCTGCCTCTATCACCATCAGTAGTACTTCACAGGAAATAGGACTTTTAGCGCTTTTATGTCCTTCTAGAGAAGCTGGATGCAAATAATGTTTTAGGTGTGTACATACACATGCGTGTGAGTATGCTTCTATATGTATAAACTGGTGTGCATCTATGTATATCCTTTTCAGGAGTGTAATTTATCCTGAGATCTCATGGCTTAGAGAACTTTCTATAAGAACATATATAGATCAACCCTATCCTTTGTGATGGCTACAGAGAACTCCACTGTATGAATGTACTAGAATGTGTTTAAATATTTAACTCACTGTTTACAAAAAAAAAAAATTTAATAGAGGAAGGAAGCAGGTAAGCATGAAGGCAAGTAGGCAGGCAGACAGGAAGAGAGAGGAGGGCGAAATAGTTATTTATTTTTATTTATTCAAGTTGTAACCCCTCTCCCACCGCCCCAGGCCCTGGATCAAGAACCCAAAGTCCTTGGACTTCATGGGACCACCCTTCCAAAGCTTCAGACTTAACCTATGAGCCACCAGGGCGTGCCTCAGTTTTTTGAATTAACAGAAATTTAGAAACATTGTACCAAATATCCTTGTGTATTTATTAATCTTACAAAAAATTAAGAGGCAATTTTAGAAGTGGATTTTTGAGTCAAGAGGACATACGTTTTCAATTGTACTGTCGTGTGAAGTGCCCTCCAGAAAAGTCACCTATTTGCATTGTCTGATGTCTGTTGCTTCTCAGTTTTATCATCTCTGACTTGTAAAATTGCTAGTCTGGTGTTTAAAAGGAATACTTTGTACAAATTGCTGATATGTTTATTTTGGCTGAGGTGGTTTTCAGTCCATTCTTTGCTGATTCTTCCTCATGGTGCTTTGTTTTCCTGTGGGTTCATTTGGACTCATTGTCGCTAGAAAATAATTTTTGACCTGGAGTGAGGCGCTCTCAATCCTAAATCCTTCATGTTTGCTCCTGTCAGGAGCCCAAGGGCACTTAACTCAGGGATTGTTTTAACCCAAACTCAAGGGAAAAGACCTCTGCTTGATGTTTGCCGAACTACAGAGGGTTGTGAGTTTTAGGAAGAGATTTGTTACTCTAGCCTTAAAGTCCTTGGGCAATGGTTTCTCTGCACTCAGATTCAAGATGGCTTTCCTGTAGTCAGCTGGGACTAGGTGGCTTATGGAGGTCACATCAGGTCCTGTTCCTCAAGTGAGTTGCCTTTGGGGAACCAACCTTACTGCTGATGGTCGATGGCTCTCCCCGAACCCTGCAAGACTCAAACCGTCAGCTCTCCTGCCAGGGCCAGAGTGCTGATGGAGTCAGGGCTCACCTCCTGTGACTTGGCCTCTGCTTCAAGGTTTGTCTGATCATCACTCGTCTCTTGTCAGCCCTACATTTCTTTCACAAAGTTGTTTAAAACATTTTACCCATCATCTGTTTAGCAGTAAAAAGTTGACCTAGACACCTCACTGATCAAATGAACGTATCTTTGATGAGCCTCTGTTTTATATTTTTCCATTTCTTGCTCCACTTGTGTAACTTCCTCAGATCCAGCTTCCAGAGCTCCAGTTCTCTCTGCAGCAGCCACCGCACAGCCCCTGCCGCTGCCCTGATCCCATGGCCCCCACCCCGCACGGGAGGCCTGTGTCTCAGGTCTTTCATCGCCACAACACAGCCTTTGCCCGTGGTGCATCCTCTGCTCTGCCTCCCTGCGTTTTTTCACAGTGGTTTTGTTTTACTGGGTCATTTTCTTAACAACCTCTCTTACTTTTCACATTTTTCTTTAAACATTGAAATACACTTATTTTTTTTTACTGTTAATTATTATCTATAAGCTTCTTCATTACCTGAAAAATTCTGTTCCTGCTGAAGAAAAAATTAACCTTGGTTCTTGTCCAGGAGTGAAGTAGAGCCTTTCTAGTCTTTCACAGGCTACTCGTGCTATTTGAGGGTATTGCTCTTCTTTCTTCTTGTTCATCAGGCTGCCTGCCTCCTTGCCCTGCTTTATAAGAGCTCTTTCTGTAGCAAAAGGAGATCTGCCTGACCTGCTTGTTTGCCATCGGTGTTTTTCATTGTCATTTCTATCACAGAAATGTAAATGATTAAAAAAAACAAATGTGTCAAATATCCTTCCATTAGAAATAATTCATTAGTCAGAAAACTTTAAGATAAGTGAAGACAAAGGGCAAATGTCCCTGCCCTCGTAGAGCTTGCCTTAAATATGCACGGTCAGTACCTTAAAGCTCTGTGGCGAGAAGGCTGGTGCTGAGAAGAGTAGGAAAGAACAGCACAGGCAGAATTGGGGGTGTTAGGCGGGAGCCGGGGAGAAGGGAGCTCATAGCGTTAATAGGGAAAACAGAAGGGTCACTGAGAACAGAAGGATGTAGGGGGTTTACCAAGTGGGGGTTGAGGTAGCTGCAGGGCAAGGCCCAGCCTAGAAGCCAGCGCTGCCTGCTAGGTCCCCGGAATGCCACGCAGGTGCGTCACAGGAGCTGCACCATCTGGGACTGGGGGTATAGGAAATGGAGTCAGATAGGTGGACGGGCAGGGAGCTCACATAAAGCCCTGTAGCTCTGCATAATGACTTTACTCTGAGCAAAGTGAGGACCCACTAATAGGACTTCCATTTTAGCAAGATCCATCAGGATCTTACTAAATATAGGACAAAAATATATGAAATGTAGGGCAAAAGTAGAAGCTGGGAGACAATTGAGAGACTGTTGCAATCATCTCTCCAGTGACTTGGACTAGGATTGTAGCCAGGGAAGTGGAGAAAATCAGATTCTGGATACATTCTGATGACTGAGTTGGCATGCTTTCTGAATCAATTAAGTATCAGGTGTGAGAGAAGGTGACAAGTCAGAGATGACTCCCTGATTTTTGGCCTGAACACTTAGCAGAGTGAAGTTACAATGAATCAAGATGGTGAAGGATGTGGTGGAGCAGGTTTAGGGGTTTAGTTGGGACATGTAAGCTTTAGCTGTTTGTTAGAAAACTGGTTGCAGATAGTACCACAGACGTAGTTCGACTGATGAATCTAAGATGAGAAGAATAGTTGTGGACCGGAAAACACTTGAGACACTTTAGAATGGCCAAGCGCTGGGTGGTGGTATTTAAAGCGATAGGTTTTAACTTAGAAGGTGCCTGCAGAGACAAAGGTGGCCTGGGATTTGGGAGCTCTAACACTAAGAGGTAAAGCAAAAGTTGAGCAATCAGCAAATGAGACTGAGAAAAAGCAACTAATGACCTGGGATGGAAACCAAGAGTGTACCTTATAAATAAAGTGAAGAAAGGGTGTCAGCGAGGGGAGCAATTAGCTATGCCAAATGCCAATGATAGATGGAAATAAGGATTGAGAATTATTCACTGGCCTTAGGAATGTGAAGGTCATTGTTGACCTTGACAAAAGAAGTTTAAATTGAATGGGGAAGGCAAAAGCCTGATTGGAGTGATTGAAGAGAAAATAAGAGAAGAAATGGGAATGGCAAGAATAAACAATGGTCTTGCAGCAGAGGAAATAAGGAAGATAAGGAAGTAAACAACCTGGCAGAGGCCAGAGGTGGGCTGTGGAGGGAGGGCAGGTGAGAGCCATTTTTGCTTTTTACTGAAATTGGAAAAAAGAATAGTATTTCTAAATGCAAAAGGGAAATGTATAACAAAGAGCAAGAAATTATATGAGAGAGAGAGGAGAGAACTGCCAGAGTGATTGCTGGAGGGGAGGCCTTGGCATTGATGAGAGATGAGGAGTGAGTGGGAGTCTAGAAATGGGGGCCAGAAATGCACAAATCAGAAAAATGCAGAATGTGAAAGGATGGACTTAAATCTCTTCGAGCCCTAAAGAAAAGTAACAGCTAGTAGAAAGGGTGGAGATTGTCCCACACAGGTTTTTGAAGGAATACAGCCTCACCGCACCCGAGGGCTCAGTACTGGCTCACAACGTGCTTAAGGGCATCATTTACAGGACATGGGCCTGCATTTCCTGTCGGCCCAGAGATTTTCAAAAGGGGCTTCATTTTTCCCTTATTATCCTTAGAAAATTGCTTTGTGTTTCTGCAGCTCCACATCTCCCAAATCTCTGTTCAATATTCATCTTCAGTCAGCTGAGACCATATCCCCTAAAATTCTTCTCAGTTAGGCTGTCCAAAAGACCTTGAATTGACATCCTTGCCAGGAAAGTCTCTTTCAACTCTGCGGAAGTGTCGAATTAAATGTAGAGATGTTACAGTGAATGTATCCTATGACAATTCTTTTGTTTTCAGGACTCAGCTACATGAATTAGTCCTAATAGAGTTGTAAACCCGCCTTGTGTTTCCAATAAAATGTTTATCCCCTTGAAATGTGTTTCCCATTCATCTGAAACTGTGACTTTACTTGGACATTTTAATAAGATCTCTTGAAACATTGGTAAAAGCAGATGATTTTCCACATATGAAATTTCAACTTACTGTATTTCTAGATGTAGGTAGGTATTCATCAAGGTTTTATATGTTAACAGGATTTTAAAAATCTTGTTTAAGGTATCAGATTTTGAAGGCAGCTTAAAATTTAGAAAGTTTGCAGTTGTAAGCAAAGACTTCGTTAAAAGTATAGCCATTTAATTATTATAACTAAGTTATATTAATATAAAAAGTTCTAAGAATTAAGTTCTTATTTTATTTTTAGTAATATTTATTATTTCTTTAGTTCACAATGCTGAAACACCTTTCAAATACTGAAATTGCATCTAGTCTGTAGTTCAGCACACCCCCCACAGTTCCACCTGGCCTTTTCTCTCATTCCTCTCCTCCCCATTACCAGGTCTGAGTCCTGTTATTTTTGTTGGAATTTTTGTGTTCATTTGTTTCATTTCTTTATACTCCACATACGAGTGAAACCATCCTGTGTTTCTCTTTTTTTTTTCTCCTGGCTTTATTTCCCTCCAGTTCCATTCAGATTGCAGCAAACAGCACATTTTCATTTTCTTTATAACAGTATAGCATTCCATTGAGTGTATGTACTATAGCTTCTTTATTCAGTCATCTGTTGGCAGGCATTTGGGTTGTTTCCATGGCTTTAGCTGGTGAATTGTTCTGCGATGCAGATGCTTCTCCTGATTTCATCTTTTGTGTCCTCTGGGTATATACTAGAAGTGGGATTGTTGGATCTAATGTAGATCCATCTTTATTTGTTTGAGGCATCTCTGTACTGTTTTCCAAAGAAGTTGCATCAGTTTACATTCCCACAGCTGTGTGGAAGACTTCCCTTTTCTCCAAACCCTCTCTAACACTGGCTATTTCCAGTCTTTTTTACATAGACCATGCTCATTGATGTGAGATGGTATTTCATTATAGTTTTTATTTTCATTTCTCTGATGATGAGTGACGTAGAGCATTTTTTCAGGTGTCTCTAAGCCATCTGGTGTCTCTTCTTTAGAAAGGTTTCTGTTCAGCTCTTTGGCACATTTTTCAGTGGGTCGTTTGCTTTTTTATGGTTGAGATGTACGAGCTTTGAGCACTTTACATATTTTAGAAATTAAGCTTTTATCTTGTTTGTTGTGTGAATGTCTTCTCTAGTTCTGTGGGTTGTCTTTCGTTTTGTGGTGGTTTCTTTTGTTGTGCAGAAGCTTTTCAATTTGATAAAACCCCAGTTGTTTAGTTTTGCTTTGGTTTCTTTTGCTGTCGCTGAGACCTCTGTGAGGTTGAGGTCACTGTGTGTTGTTTTAGGTATTTTGTGGCTTCAGTTCTTAAGTCCAGGTCTTTGATCCACTTTGAATTGATTTTTGTACTTGGTGATAACAGGTAGTCTAGTTTCTTTTTTTTTTTGCAGATGTTTTTACAGTTTTCCCAACACCATTAATTGAATAGTCTTTTCTTTTTCCATGGTATGCTCTTGGCACTTTCATCCTAGACTAGTTAGACATACAGGCGTGGTTTTATTTCTGGTTTCTCTCTTTGATTCCACTGATCACTGTGTCTGTTTTTGTTCCAGTACCTTACAGTTTTGATGACAGTTATCCTGTAGTATAGTTTGAAATCCAGGTAGTATGATGCCTCCACTATTCCTTTTCTCTCTTAGAATAGTTTCGGCTATTCAGGACTTTGTGGGCCCATACAAACTTCAGCACTAATTGCTTCATATCCTTGAAAAACGTTCCTGTGATTTTGATGGGAATTGTGTTGAACCTACATATTGCCTTGGGTAGACTGGCCTGCTGGGCTCGAATCCTGTGGACAGGGCTGAAGGAAGGAGGCTGCAAAAGATTGAGAAATAGAAAGAAAGAAAAATACCAAAACAGAAAAAAAGTGGGGTCAGGGGGTGAAGCCTCTGAGGACTATCACCCAGAGTGTCTGACTCCCTGAGTATTTGTTGTCATTACCCAGAGAAGTTGTTTACAGTAATTGTTTACATAGCAGAGGTCGCACCCAAAGTGTCTTAAGCTATCTGTTTGGCATTTAACTATTTCCTAGATCTCAGCAGGTTAACAGAAACCCCTCCAGCCAAGGTTTTCCTCACTGGGCAGGTACCTAGCATTCCAGGTGCCAAGGTTTCTGTTTTACTGCCAGAGGCACTGATTGTCTAGACTGAGCTTTTTCCTTATTGTTCCCCACACTGGTCATTTTTGCTATGTTGATTCTCCCAGTCCACGAAAATGGGATGTTTTTCCGTCTCTTTGTGTCTCCTATTTCTTTGGTTAAGCTCTTGTAGTTTTCACTATAGAGGTCTTTCACCTCCTTTGTTAAGGGAATTCCAAGGTATTTGATCTTTCATGGTGCTTCTGTGAATGGGATTTCTTGATTTCTTTCTCCTCTGCTTTGCAGTTTGCATATAGGAATGCTGCTGATTTTTGTGCATTGACTTTATATCCTGCTGCTTTGCTGTATTCATTTATTGCATCTAGCAGTTGTTTTTTTCATGGAATCATTAGCGTTTTCTAAGTATAATATACTGACATCTGCAAGTAATGATAGTCTTATTTCTTCTTTTCCAATTTGGATTCTTTTAATATCTTTTTCTTGCCTTAAAGCTCTGGCAAAGACTTCCAGAACAACGTTAGATAGTGGTCACGAGAGTGGGCAAACTTGATTTGTTTCAGATCTTTGGGGAAAGGCTCTCAGTTTTTCAACATAGATTATGATGCTGGCTGTGGGTTTGTTTTCAAATTAGTAGCAACATTTAATTGGCTATAGGCCTATTTTAAATAAAAGAATTTGTGAATCAGTTATTCTGGATGCTGTATTTTTCCTCGAAGCCTTTTCAAAATTCACATTGACATCCTAATTTATGGTTTATCAGTTTTTCTCTAATATCTTTGTAGGATAAAGTGCTATCAATTTTTCTTGTTTTAGATAATTTTCCTGGGTATTTTACATGTTTATTTTCTTTATGATTCTTGGTGTTTTTTATTTTTAAATTTGACTTATTTGATTTTATTTTTTTAAAGAGAGAAAGGAAAGGAGAGGGGAAAGAAGTATTTAAGGAAAGAGGAAAGAGGAAGATTTATTTAGTTGGTTTTTCACCCTGGCCCTGGGTTTTGAGCACAAGGCTGTATGTGATCAAGCTCAGCTGTTTGAGCCACCAGGATGAGCCCCTTGATATCATTTTAGTAAGCTAAATAATATAAATTACAATAGTTTAATTGGTAAAATATTGAATTTGTAGTTTATCTCACAAACACATGCATGTACACTAAAATCCGGAATAGTTTTGTCCATTTGATTTTTTTAAATGTATTAAGATGATCAAAAGTTTTTCCTTCTTTTGACCTATTAATAGAATAAAGTAGATCAATGAATTTCTTAGACAAATAATTTTGCTATCTTGCGATGAGCTTTACTTGATTGAGAATCATTATTATTTAATGCTGAATTGTATTCACTGCTATTTTGAGACTTGTGCATCCTCACAGTTTCAATGCTGTTTATCTGTTGGGGTTAATTTTGCATATTGAATTTTACTAGAAAATCATTTATTTTATCCAGTTATTAATTTTTTATGATTAGAAAAGTTTAAACACACAGATATATTTATTTTATTTGCATTAATCTTAGGCCATTTCCCCTCTCTTCATTTGTATCTGTTGCTGCATTCTCCATTTAAATTCTTAATGTCGCCAGTGGTTCATCTCATTATTATTCCTAGTTTTCATTCTTCAAGTTGACTTTAAAAATTAGATCTTAGATTTTCCTTTATACCTCTGCTCTTTTTCTTCTCTTTTTTCTTCTTTGTCTTTTCTTCACTGCCTTCTTTACAAATCCTCGATAGCTCCTTTGCTTTTGTTTTCATTAGGTTTTGTTAGTGAGGTTTCTTTTCCCTGAGTTTTTAATGTTAAGAATTTGATTCTGCATTTTAATCTTTTTTGCTGAATAATGTACTTATAGTTTTTCTTCTATACAGAGCCTTTTTTTGTAGTCACAGATTTCATCATTTTCATTATCATTATTTTCTAGATAATCTTTAATTTTTTTCAATTTTACCATTGAGCCAAAAATTAAATTTGAATTATTTGCATATTCCAAGTAGTTGGTTGGTAATATTTTATTCTAAATAAGAGATCAGTAATTAAACCTCAAATTATGCTCCTTGAGTATAATGAATGAGTTTCTATGACAGCATAAATAAAAATCGGTAGAATTAGTCACACAGATTTCTTTATAACTCCATAATTCCAATATGAATATGATTTAAAGAAAAAAATTGGAAGTAACATATTTTCATCACCTGAGTGACATATTCTGAGTTAAAAGCCACCCATGTAAATTGGATGTTCCGCCTCAGAATTTCAATTTTATTGTTCAATGAAAATGAAGTTCTATAGCATTTGAAGGAAAGAAGCCCTTGCATGGCTCCAGGACAAGTCTGGAGGTTGTAGTTAGCAGAGTTTTACAAGCTTTTGAGTCCACACAACTTCAGACTTTACCCTTCCTTAGTCCTCAAAGGAGTAGAAATTAGTCCGACAGCCTGGATCCTGTTTATCTCTCATTTTAGGCCTACTAGCAATTCTTTTCACTTACTCTCTAAAATGCTTCTTTCCAGACAAGTATGTTAAAGCAAAGTAAATTCCCATTTTCTACCACCTACACTTAATACTCTTAACATTTTAATGATTTAATTAATATCACATACATAATATTTCTAATGAAGAGAAAAAAAATCTCCTAAATCTTTTTCTCTATACATAGTTTTCAAATCCAGTCATCTTTTCCCTCCTGGATGTTCACAGTCACAATCTTCTCCATTAGACAAAATAAATTACTGTAAAGGTTTTTATCTCCTGAGACTTTAAGAAGATGAGATAGGATCAATGTTTTTGTGTTCTTTAAGCAATTCCAGAAAGCTGATCCTCTTTTCAATTAATGCCTGTGTGGACCACACCAGAAGGCAGGGGTCCCGGGACACTAAAACAGAGAGTTTGCGAAACAGTAAGGAATAGAAATATTTTCACTGAGAGTATTTCATTTCAATAATGATCACTTTGATATTTTTACTGAAACTGTGATATCTCTTCTGACATTACTAAAGGTATAGCTATATTACAATATTAGAAACAGATTTTTGTAACTAAGGCAGTTGAGCACTGTTCCTGCACAGACACACAGGCTCAGTCGTAGTCCACAGGCACGAAGTGTTCCAGAGGCAATGTGTGATTTCTCAGAAGCCAGAGCCAAATCAAAGGAAAACTGCTCAATACAAGACGAAGCCTCACAAAACCTCATCTCCTGTGTCCAGACTGCTAGTATCTGCTTGCTAAAATCACTCATTTTGATCAACTCAGGTGAGCAAAGGTGGAAAAACGTCTGCTTGACTGGACATGCATTTGATCAGTTATAGAACGGAGCAACTAGACTTTCTAGCAAGGAGCAGATTTATTAACATGGGTTGGTATTTAGTAAATTTAGTCCTCTCACCATCATTGACCAATTTCTGGAGGTCAGACAATTAAGTATTAAGTCCCTTTTACACACCTAACTCCACCCTTTGAAGACAGACACAGCCATGGAGGAGACAGGTGACATGATGGTGGGAAGCCTGTGACGGCAATAGTGATAGCTCACCTTTCCTGTGCTCCTGGTATGTACTAGTTAACATGCTCAGCTTTTCATCTCAGATATTCACTCAGTTACATAATGCTGTGTATGCTTTCCCTGGGGTGAAAAGGCATGACTTAGAAATCAATCTCACATAGTAGAGATGGACAAAATATTGAGTAGATATAAAGGTTCAGTGTTCTCAGAAATAAAGTAGAGCAAATGGCCAATAGCTTTAGCATTGAATTTCCTATTGCTAGCACATCTGCATTCCCACCAAGCGGTTATTGCCAGACTGATCTTCTCAGTCTTCTGAGAAGCACATAGCATGATGCAATTAGACAAGCGTGGTCTTTCCTAAGGAAAACATCTGTGAGGGGAGAGAGGAGAGAAGCTGGGAGAGACAAGATTCTGATTCAGGTCTGATCCTTGTGAAGAACGGAGGGCAGAATGGCTGTGGGAGACTTGACAAGGCCCCTGGGAGTCCTCCAGGCACTGCCTCCTGTCAGAGGATTCTGCTTCTCCCAGGAAGGGGATCCCCAGTGTCCCTGTCCTGCTCAGTCATCAGCTCAGAGAAGCCTTGAGGAGACATTGTCTGGAGTCAAACACAGTGATAGAGTTCAGAGTCCAGCATCTGGGTCCTTCAGGCAAGTAGACTGTCCACTCTGTGGTCGCGGGGTACTTCTTCATGGCAAAAACAGGTCACATAATAGAGATCAACTTCAGCCTGGTGTTTACAACAGATTAAAACATAGCACCGTTAATTCTTTCATTTGCTCTTTCATTTAACAAATGTTTACCATGTGTTTATGTTGAAGAACACATCCATGCCAATGTCATAGGAGTCAAGCATAAAGTAAATTAACGGTTCAAATAAATGTAAAATTACAGCTGTGGAGAGTGCAATGAAGTTCCACCAGATAAAACTATATGATATATAAACCTAACCTAACCATGGAATTGGGAAGGCTTCCTGGAGGAAACATTTGAACTGAGGTCTGAAAGAAAAGTAGCATCAACTCAGTGGGGAAGGAACAAGCAGAGGGCAGTGTGTGCATTGGGCCTGTGGTGGGAAGAAGGGAGACAAATAGGGAAGAAGGGGTGGGGTACCCTGAGGTTGGTCTTGAACAGCTGAGGTGCAGACATCTTTGCGACTCTGCGGAGATAACATAGAGTAGAATCTGATTGCTAGAAGAGTGCAGAGACTGTAGGTATAAATTTGCAAGTCATCTAAACATTAGTAGTTAACTAAAGTTGATGGTATAAGATACACAAGAATCAGTTCACTCTGTGTGTGTGTGTGTGTGTGTGTGAATATATTTAATCAAATATTAAGTTCTCTCCTGTAAAGCATTTATCCTGTCTTTGGGTGGAAGCAACGTGAAACTTCTTAGATAAGAAAATAAAGTGGAATTATTTTTCAGCTGTTAGTTCCATGGTCGTAAGATATCAGAAACCTCTTTCTAGGCATCTTATAAATTTTTTCCATGGTGGCAAAAAACATTCTCTAATTCTTCCAAAATCTTATTTTGTCAGTTTACTATTTTTTATATATGTATATATGTGTGTGTGTATATATATATATTATATCTCATCTCATTATATTAAGTGTTTAGAAGTGTTCTCCAAGTTAGCGCAATCTGAATAAAGAGCAGCTAAATGAGAAATATGTTGATAGCAAACTTCTCATTTTAGAGCCTTTGTTCTCCAAAATTTAGGTTTTCTTTTTAAAATTCCTTATTCTGAGTACCAATGCAGAGTCTCTTTCTGGTGGCTAAACAAAGTGTGAATGATGACTGCTTGCATTTTGATAGATTGTTTATATCTAGGGATTTTGTAATGAAAGCCACTGCCACCACTTTAATATATTAAGAGACAGTTCTGTGCAGATGGTATACATAGTCATTTCCTGAGTGTGCAGAGCCAGGGGTAAGTTGAATCATGATTTAATGATTTTTATCAGAATGAAATAAGCATTTGATCTTTGGATTTGATCAACCTCAGTCTGCAGCTGTGCCCCAATGAGCAATTACTTCCTCCCTGGGCTCTTTGCCCAGGCAAATGGGGCTCATCCTTGCTTCATGTCTCACTGAGTTCCCTGATAATAGAGATCGTAACTGCTTGAACTATTGCTGCCTCTGAATTGCATATCTGCAAATTCAAGAAGAGGAATTTCCTCCTATAATTTTCCCCATCACCATAAAATGCCTCCTATAATAATACACTTGGGGGTTCGTTAATTTTCTTACCATCAGAAATTCAAAAGCAAACTTTGGAAAACTGTTCTTTACTATGGATGCAACAGTGTAACACTTTTATTTAAAAAGAAAAATTCAAGATGGCCATGGTGGGACGCACTCACAGCTCTCATTCAGTAGACAGGCTGAGAGCTTGGTTGACGCCCAGCATTTTCTCCAGTGGCCAAGAATGTTTTGCTTAAGTCAGAAGCCAAGAGAACTTTGCTGCTTTTGTCTTTTTCCTTCCCTGGTTCCTTATTTACTGCTCAATAATTAAGCGCACAATTTCTATTTACAGTGTACTGTTTTATCCTTCTCGGCTGTTGCCAGGTAATCATGAATGAGATGGCACCGTGGCTCAGCATTTTTCATGTGTTTTATTTCTATAGGATCACATTAAATGAATTTAGTTTTGCAGATGGAAAAGTTAGTAATGTAAATCAGTATTTCTCTTCTCTCTCCAAGTTGACTAAAGCCCATCTAGATATCGAATGGCATATTTGCCCTACCTGCCTCATTACAAAGGTAACATAATTAAAATGGTAACCATCCACTAGCCACAGATACATGTTTCCAGCTTAAATCTTCTGTGCAGTTAGTTGGTAAAATGGTTCTGTTTACCAAATCTCACTACTCATACCTTGTGAAACTCGTCACCATTCTCCTTTTCTCTATGTAGTTAGCAGAGAAGGTCTGAGAACTTTCATCTCAGCAAATGAAGCCCGCCCCTGAGTTTCAGTGACGGAGGATCTGTCACACTGGGTGCTTTGCTGGCTGATCAGAGCTGTGAGTGGGCCCCTCACCTGCACAGGTAGGGTGCTTCCAGAGGTGCCCACTTTGGGCCCCAACTGATACATGAGCGAGACTTGCAGGGCGACTGTATTCTAGGCACACACTTCCTATGCACAGCATGGCTGTTTCTGTCCTCACCCAGCCAGAATCATTTCCTATCCAAGTGGGACAGCAGGGAAGTGCGAGGGGAGAACCGAAGAAGTGTTTCCTCGGTCTACAAAGGGAGCTCTCTGATCAATAAATGTGTGATGACTGCCGACAGCTTTTAGCAAAAGGCTACCGTGAAGTATTTCATTAAATAATAAAGTTTAAAAAAACCCAACAAAATAGTACTAATAGGTAGCATTTTGTTTGTACATCATCAGGACATAAAGTTGGACATTTCAGATTCAAGTAATCTGTTATTTTAATATAACATTGAGTTATATATATTATACCTAGAGTGTGGTTATATATTCACACATCATAACTGTATCGATCAATGACTATTCACAAAGGGCGCCCTCAGGCCCCCTTCTAGAATCTACCTCAGCCCTACGGTCAGCCCCATCAAGACTTTTAATAGTTGATTTGCTTTAGAGGTAAGGGGATAAATAATTTTGAATTTTTTGTTGAGTGATGGGTTATATTTATAGAAGAACACAAATAATAAATGTATATAACTTGCATTTTCACAAGCTGAAAGTACCCCCATCCTGATCAAGAAGCAGAATGTTAATGGCCCAGCCACCCTTTCCTGCCCTCCCAACCACACCGCCCCCCGTGACGGGGACCGCTCCTGACTCGCTGTTTTAGAACATAGGTAAGCTCACCAACTTGCTGTCAGGCAGCTCTCTCTTAATACAGCATTGCCTGACTCATTCCCTCTTGTTGACATGGTTTTATAGTCATCTGCTCATCCTAATTTGGAATGTGTCTGAACTAGAGTTTACTGTTGGTTAACATTTGGATCCTTACAAATAGTAAAAGCTCCGTTTTCAAACTTTCTCAAAAGTCAGTATGCATTTCAGTCTGTGCATTTTCTGATAACAGAGTAGAAAATATCTTTCTTGTCCTTAAAGTGCTCTCACCAGACTGTGAGCTGCTTTTCATCCTGTAAAAAGTATGTTGAGGAAGACTTCCCTGCCCAGGAGACTCTATCTCTTGCTTTTGCTTTCTGTTTCCTCCATGTTCTCAAATAAACTGATAAAATTGCACATATAGAGAGAGAGAGAGTTTTTGCTTCCCAGTTAGAAAAAGTTCTGGTCTTCTGACTGTTGGGTCTGAGAAGAGCTAAATCTAATTTCTCTGGACACTTAACTGATAAATCATCAAAGGACGTTGACATTTCTGAACAATTGATTATAACTCTTTCGGATGATGCAATAATTTTTATTAAAGTAACATTGCATTATATCATCTAAGGTTGAGATGTGCATTATCATAAAGCAGTATCTATATACCCTACAAAGTGTACCACTGTAAGTTCTACCCTTTATTGCATAATTGACCCTTTTTACCCAATTTTCCCACCCTTCTCTCTTCCCTTTTAGTAACTCCTACTTTGGTCTTATAGTCTAAATTTTTTTGTTGTCTTCAGTTCTTCTGTTTATTTTGTTTCTCTATATATCATATATGAGTGAAATCATACGGTTTGTCTTTCTGCATCTAACTTTTTTCAGTAAGCAAAATGCCCTCTATTCCATCAATATGGTTAAGACTGGCAGAATTTCATTTTCTACAGCCAAGCAGTATTCCATTGTGTATATATACAAGACATCTTCTTTATCCAGTCATTTACCTATGGGCACTTTAGTTATTTTCAGCTCTTGGCTGTTGCAAATAATGCTGCAATGAGCATAAGGTACATATATCTTTTCAAATTAGTATTTTCTGGCAAATATTTAGTTATACCGGGATGATATGGAATTTTTTTTTTTTAAATTTAAGAACTTTTCAAACTGCTTTTCATAATGGCAGCACCAGTTTCCACAACCACCAAAATTGCAGAGAGCTCCTTTTCTCTGCATCCTCACCAACACTTGTTTGCAGACTTTTGGATAATAGCTATCCTCACAGGTATGAGGTGCTATCTCATTGTTGTTTTGATTTTCATTTCCCTATAAGAGATGATTAATATCTTTTTATATTCCTGTTGCCCATCTGTGTGTCTTTTTTTGAGAAGTGCTTATTCAGATTCTCTGCTCATTTTCCAATCAAATTTTTCATTTGTTTCTTTTTGAATTTTGATTTCTTTATATAGTTTGAAAATTAACCCATTGTCAGTTGCATATGTGCAAATATCTTCTTCCATTTAATAGAGTGTCTTTTTGTTTTGATGACTGTTTTTCACTGTGCAAAGCTTTTTAGTTTAATGTCCCATTTATTTTTGCTTTTGTTTCTAAAGTTTTGTTTTAGTATCCTAAAGACTCTCTAAGGCTAATGTCAAAAGTCAAAGAGCATGTCACCTGTGTTTTCTTCTTGCATTTTATGGTTTCAAGTTTTGCATCCAATTTGTAATCTGTTTTAATTAGTTTCTGTGTATGGTGTTCAATTTTACTCGAGTTTCATTCTTTTGCCTGTGACTACTCAATCTTCCCCGTATCGTTTATTGAAGACACTAGTCTTGCTCCGTTTTATACTCTTGACTCCTTTGTGGTAAATTTGTTGTCCACATATCTGTGGATTTATATTTGGGTTCTCATTTTGATTCCATTGCACTGTTTTATTCCAGTGCCATGCTGTTTTGACTACTATTGCTTTGTAGTATAGTTTGAGGTCAAGAAGTGTTGATACTTCCATTCTTGTTCCATTTTCTCAGTATTCTTTTTCAGGGTCTCTGTAGTTCCAAAAAAAACTTCATGATTTTTTTGTCCTATTTTTGTGAAGAATGGCATTGGAATTTTGACTAGGGATTGCATTAAATCTGTATATTACTTTAGTTATTATAGCTGTTTTAACAATATTAAATATCCCAGTGCATGAACACAGATTATCATTTCACTTCTTGTTTCTTCTTTTATTTATTTTAACAATTTCTAATAGTTTTTCATGGTGTATGTCTTTCACTTCTTTGGTTAAATTTATTCTGAGTTATTATGTTTTTGATGCAATGGTAAATGATATCATTCTATTATTCTTTCTGTTAATTATTTTCCTATAGAAATACAACAAATTTTTATGTTAATTTTGTAGCCTTCCACTTTACTGTATTTTTTAATTGTGTCTAACAGCTTTTACTATAGTGCTAGGAATTTCTGTATATTCTCATGTCATCTTCAAGTAATGATCATTTGAATTTTCCCTTTATAACTTGGATAACTTTTATGTTCTTTTCTAGACTGATTGTGTTGTCCAGCATTCTATTAAATAATAGTGTGAGAGTGGATTTTTTTGCCTTGCTCCAAATAGGGAAAAGCTTTCAAATATTCACCATCAAATATGATATTGCCTATGATTTTGCCTTATGTGGCTTTTATTATACTGAGGTCTCTATAACCATTTTTGAGGGACTTCAACATAAAAAGTGTTTAATTCATTTTTTGTGTCTGTCGTGATGATTGTATGATGTTTCACTTTCCTTCTGTTGTAGTGCAGATGTCAAACCATCCTGGCATCCTTGGAATAAATTTTATCATGGTGTATAATTAATTAAATAAGCTGTCAAATTCAGTATACCAGTTTTTTTTGAAGGATTTTTGCATCTGTATTTATCAGAGATAGTGGTCTATAATTTTTTTTGTGTGTATGTCCTTGTTCAATTTCAAAGTCAGGGTAATATTGGCTTTATAAAATTAATTTGGTAATTTTCCTCTCTTTTTCTATTTTTGGGAGAGTTTTAGAAGAATTAATATTCTTGAAAGTTTTGTGGAATTCACTAGTGAAGCCCTATGTTGCTAACTTTTGTTTTGATGGGAAGTTATGGGTTACTGTTTCAATTTCCTTACTTATGATAGATCTATTCAGATTTTCTTTTTTTTCCTGATTTAGCCTTATGATGTTATGTTTCTAAGAATATATTTCTTTTAGATTATCTAATTTATTTTCATAGAGATATAAACAATACTCTCTTACGATCTTTTGTGTTTCTTTAGTTCTCTTTGGTTTCTAATTTTGTGTTTTCTCTGTGAATCTGACTAATATTTTGTCTATTTTGTTTATCTTTTCAGAAAATCAGCTCTTGGTTTTATTGATCCTCTGAATTGGGCTTTTGGTTTCTATATCATTTATTTATTTATGCTCTGTTTTTTATTATTTCCCTTCTTCTAATGATGTCTGGTATCTTTTCTCCATTTTTTCTTATGATCTTTTGTCTTTCTTTAGTTCTCTTTGGTTTCTAATTTTGTGTTTTCTCTGTGAATCTGACTAATATTTTGTCTATTTTGTTTATCTTTTCAGAAAATCAGCTCTTGGTTTTATTGATCCTCTGAATTGGGCTTTTGGTTTCTATATCATTTATTTGTTTATGCTCTGTTTTTTATTATTTCCCTTCTTCTAATGATGTCTGGTATCTTTTCTCCATTTTTCTAGTTCCTTTAGGTATAAACTTAGGCCTTTTAATTTTGATTCTTCTTGCTTCCTGAGGTAAACCTTTATTACTATAAAATTCTCTTATTACTGCTTTTGCTACACCCCATTTGGATCAATTATATTATCATCTTTATTTGACTGCATGTATTTCATTTCACCTTGGATTTCCTCATTGACTCAGTAGTTGTTAGATAATATTTGTTTATGTTCCAAAAAGTTCTGGTTTTATTCTCTTCTCTCTTTTGGTTGATTTCTTTGTTCATGCCATTGTGATCTGCAAAGATACTTAGTAAGATTTTATTTTTGTGAATTTACTGAGTCTTGTTTTGCTTTCTAGATTACAGTCTATATTTGAGAATGTTCCATTAGCACTTGAAAAAAATGTCTTTTATTTTTGGCAGTGCAGCTCTGTAAATATCTATTAAGTTCATCTCATCTAATTTAAGACTAGTATTTTCTTGTTGATGTTCTGTATGGATGATATGTCCATTGCTGTGAGTTATTAAAGCCCCCAACTGTTACTATATTGCTGTCAATGTTTCCCTATACTGCTGTTAATTTTTTTTACATATTTAGGTGCTCCTATTTTAGTGTATGGTGTGTGTGTGTATTTGTGTGTGTAATACTGCCCTGTCATATTGATCTCTTTATCATTATATAATGTTTATCTTTGTCTCATTACCTTTTTTAACTGAGTGTCTATTTTATCTGATAGTTATGGTTCTTGCTATTTTTAAAATTTTCAATTGGTTAAAGTACCATCTTTCATTCCTTTACTGTAAGTCTATGTTTGTCTCTGTAAGCAGCATATATATGGGTTTTGTTTTTTAATTCATTCAGTTACTCTGTGTCTTTTGATTGATGAATTTCATCCATTTATATTCAGGGTATTAGCGATATGTGAGGGCTTGCTACTGCCATTTTGACTTATTTTCTGTTTCTAATTGTGTCATCTGTTAATTAGCATGCTTACTTTTTTGTGAACTTACTTTTCTTCATGTAGATATAAGAGTTCTTTTGTAAGGAAAATTTAGTGATAGCTACCTCCTTCAGTCTTTGTCTGGGAAAGCCTTTATTTTCCCTCATATCTGAAACATCGTTTTTCAGGCTGCACTATTCTTAGCTGGCAGTTTTTATCTTTGAGGATTTTGAATACGTCATTCCACTCTCTTCTGGCCTGGAATTTCTACTGAGAAGTCAGCTGTTAGCCTAATGGGAGTATCTTTATGAATTGCATCCCCAGTTGCCTTTAATTATTCTTTGTCTTGTTCTCTTGAGGGAATCACTAATATTTGTCCTGGTGTAGATCTCTTTACATTTAGATAACCAGGTGTTCTGTAGCTTTGTATACTTGTATCATCAGTTCCTTCCTCAGGTTTGGAAAGTTTTCAGATCTTATTTTTTTTTTAATAAGCTCTCTATGTTCCCTTCTTTCTCTCTTCACCACCTGGAATACCCATTATGCTTATATTGATCTTCCTAATGGAACTGAATAGTTCTCAGAATATATATATATATATATATATATATATATGTATATATATATGTATGTATACACACATACACACATATGCATATATTTGTCTCTATACACACACACATACACAAATTGAGTAATTAAGGGGGAAAGAAGATACACACACACGTGAGCATTCTTGAGCATTAAAGTGCAGTTCTGTAAGTTTATTAGAGAAAATGGAGGAGAAAGAGAGCAAAGCATGAGACACTGTCCTGAGCAGGGAGAGCTGCACTGCAGACTGGAGGCTGGTTATTCTTGGGAAGGGGGTCTGAGTAGACCCCCCTTCTAGTGTCTTTAATTAGCAAAAGAATAGAACTCACAAGGAAAATCAAAAGCACAAGTAAGGGGATTTTTCCAGAAAGTTTTCCAGGTCTGTGAAGTGGCTGCAGGCATTCTGGTGATCCAGGGCTCCTTGCTGTCTTGGGTAAAACATTAAGTTAATGATTGTAGGAATGTTTCCAGAGGTTAGAAATAAGCTTTGACCCCTTTGGCCTCCAGTGCTCAAGAAAGGCCCTGTCTATTGTGATTCAGATAGGCAGTCTCCCATTCTGAGCTCTACCTCATCACTGTGACCCATTCCCTCTACCCCTTCCAATCACTGTGTCTCTTTCCACCCACTTTCCAGCACAGTAAGGTATGAATTTCCTCAAAATTCCTTCTAATGTAGTCTATTTGTCTTCCCCATAGTGCAGTGGGATTCCTTCAGTTGCATCCTCTTCCTGACTCGTTGTTGGTTAGGCCTCTTCAGAGTAAAGCAGTAATATTTTCTGTCACCATCTTGGTCTAAATTCCTATAACTAATTTGTTGAGTCAATTAAGTTGGATATAATTAGGCAGTATCTTTACTTCTCAATTATTGCTGTCAGTTATTACCAATTTCTTCCCTACTCTTTAACCCTTTAAATTTCTCACATGAAAAATTAAAAATCCTAGTCTAGTCTGAATAAAAACCTCCAGCCTTCAGACAATTAAAGGTTTTCCCCTCCTCAGCACAGGTAAATCCTTTATGCAGAGACAAAATTAGGAGGAGGGTACTTGACTCTTCTTTTATGTTCTATATTCCTTCGCATTTTCTAATTTTTTTTCACTCTGGATCTTCAAAGGTTGGTTTGATATAAGATTTGGAAAGGGGAAAGGAGAAGACAAAATGTAAAATAATCATGAAGGGAAAAGAAGAAGTCTTCTAACTCTCACCTGTCAATTTCTCTCTATCTTGGCTGCTTTGCACCTTGGGTATTGTGTCTAGTAACCAGACCAGCAGGTTGGGAGCTACCTGCCATCTGGGAACATTGAAGCAAACAGCCCACAACCTGGGAGAGCCGTGCTGTGTTCATGGAGAAGCACCTTCCTGTTTTTCTGATTTGATCGGTACTACATAGTACAGATCCTACATAGGATTTTCTTTTTGATCTTTTTTTTGATCTGCCTCAAACTTTTTCATCAAAGAATCTTTTAGAGCAAAAATGTACAAATGATCGATTACCCTCACTTTTCTGGGACTTAGTCTACAAGAGGCTGTCAAAAGTTTGAAATGTCTTTGACAATTTCTTTTCTATTTTAAAACTTCATGTGAATGTTGCAGTCAATCTACAATGTGGTTGTTTTTATTTGAAAAATAAAAGCTGTGACTTAATTTTTGCTATAAAATCAGGTTACAGCCCTGTGTACAGTACCCACAGGCATTCCATGTGCCCTGAGGAGTGTGCTTGCTCTAACTTGAGAAGATATATACTATTCTCTTGAGTGAAGGATAAGTTTTTAAGATGCTTTTTATCTGAATAACGAACTTCATAAGAATTATGAAACTTGAGTTTTTAAAAGTTAGTAAAGGAGCTTCAGTCCTTACATTGTGATCAAAGCACATTTTAATAATCTTTAAGGTATGTAAATATGAGTATATCATAAAGAACAGCTTCATAATCTCACCTGACATTTGTAATGGACTTAAATTTTCCAAAATGTAGCCATGTAGCCTAATCCTTAGATACAGATCCATCTCTTCATGTAACCCTGTTACATTAAACAGGAATATTAATCCCACTAGAGAAAAGGAAATTTATACTTATGGTGATTAGGTAATCAGCCTGTTCTTATAACAGAGACTTCAGCCACCTGAGGTCAAGGACTTTTATCTATTTGGTTTGCCACTTTTATCTTCAGTCTCTAGCACAATGCTTGGAAAGCAGTAGGCACTCAATAAAGGTTTAATGCATAAATTTAGACTTCTACCTATAGCTTTCTTTCTCTATATAAAGGGTACTGAGTATTCTTGTCTGAGTTGATGACAAAATGAATGTCAACTCGGAAACCACAGATCAACCATTCCTCTTCCAGTTTTCCAGAACTCGTCTTTAAATCCTTTGTAAGAAAAAGAAACAAAGCTATAACATTTATTTTCTCTTCTACATCTGTGCTTTTTTGAATGAATTTGTCACAAGTCTTCTTTTAATCACATCCCACATCAGTGACACCATAATTAGAATTGAAAGCACAGGTGCTAAGTGGGCACAAAAAAGAAAAGTCTATAAGAAGTAGGTGTTTCTGAACACTTGGTATTCAAGGAGAACATTCTGTGTATTAACTCAAACACACCTATATCAGGACCAGCCCTGGAACTGAACAGTCTAAGTTCTGGAACCAGAACTGGACAACAAACTTTCAGACACCTTGACAGTCAGTGAGCTTTGGTTGTGTTTCCGTGTCCCAGTTCATCAGTGTCATCCAGTGCTATCGCGTGGGGGTCTGGGGAGGAAATCAAAATTGTTTACAGAGAAAATGGTTGAAAAATATTAAATCAGCAAGCAGAAGGAAATGTTCTTACCATGGAGGAAAGGCAATTTAATAAAATCATTTGGATCTGAGTACTGAGCAGATGACCATAGATTGTCTGGTTTCCACCATCATTGTAAACTGAATAATGAATGCCATGATAATTGAGTCTCAGGGCCCTATTCCTCTTGGCCCCCACATGTCCCATCATTTGCATGAAGTATATCCCAGAGTCCCGGATGTGGAGACGTAGACCTGGTTTTCAGATCCTCGTTCCCTGGATACTGTACTTGTTGCTTATCACTTAACCCGCTAGACCAGTCCTTCCTTGCCTTAATTCTATGGGGAAAATGTGCCTGATTCTCATACTGTTCTGAATAATTTAATGAGAAAATGCAAAGAAAATCTCTTCATAGAGACAGAAATTACCCACAGTGCCCAAATGATGTTGTGAATCTCCCCATTCTGTCACTCACCGCTTCAGCCAGAGCTTGAAAGAGGCAAGTGCTTGAAGGAAAATGGCATAAAATGAAGCCGATTCTACTCAGGTATGACTTTGGCCCACATGGGAATGTTTTTCTTGAAGAACAGCTAGAATAAAATTATACTCATTGGATGTGGTGGTGGTTGCTAAGTGTCTTATAACCTTTGTTTTACTTCTTTCTGTCAAATGCATGGAGAAATGAAAACTTAAAGAGTTTCAGTTTTCACCGATAGCCACAAGTCTCTTAGGAAAGAACAGGCATTTCACTGGGGTGTGTGCCTAGACTTTCAGCACATAGATTAGTTGACTAACACTAGCATAAGCCTTTTCATATAGAGCATATACTTCAAAATGCATTAAAATACCTAATGAATTAATATATCAAATACTTAAGTAATCTCCATGAATTAATTAAGGGTAATGAATTCAAAAGTAGTAAAAAAAACCCCATGCATATAATATCCCCAAGAAGAGATGGAACATTCTACCACCCCAGGCGTTTTTCCTTTCCCATTCTTCCTCTCTTTCAAGATAATCATTATCCTGATGTGTATAGCAATTATATTGATAATTTTGCCATGTATGTTTGCACCCATCAAATACTCTAGATTTGGTCTACTTGCTTTTGAACTAATTTAAATGGAAGCATATATATTTTTCTCTGCTTCTTTTGACCATGTCTAGAAAATTAATCCATCTCATTATTATATAGTTAGTTTGTTCATTCTCTTTGTTATATATTCATTCTCGGAATACATCGCCATTTTATTATCTATGTTTTTTTTTATGTATATTCATTCTGGGAATGTGTTACCACATCCTTTCCATGTAATGGATGGTTTATAGTTAAGGGCCATTTCAAAATATACTGCCTTAACTAGTTTTGTCTTCTATCTCTTATTGCACATAGGCATGAATTTCTGTTTCCCTTATGTTTAGAGGTGGAATTTCTAGGTTTGTAGATACGAATTTGTTCAGCTTCAGTAGATTTCACCAGACCGTTTCTAGAGTGGCAGCACCAGCTTATGTTTCTACCAGCAGCGTAGGAGAGTCTGTTGCCACACGTCAGTCAGCATTCTGTTTTTAAAATTTAGATACTTTTGTGAGTTGTGTGATAGTACCTCACTTAAGTTTTAATTGATATTTCCTTTATCATTAATAAAAGCAAATACCATTTTATATGTTCAGGACCACCTGGCTAGCTTCTCTGTCAGTTGTTCAATATCTTGCACATTTTTTCTTGGGTTGTCTGTTTTTTGTTGGGAACCTATATATTCTGTGCATGAGTCCTTTATTGATTATATATTATATATATATTTTTTCAATTATACTTAACATTTTGAAACATATATAGACATACATAAACATTATATATATAAACACATATATACATATGTTTCGCATTCTCTGCTTCTTTGTAGTGTCTCCTCCTCTGAAGTCATGAAGATGATCATCTACATTGTCTTCTAATAACTCTACAGAGTAATAGGAGAGGATGGTCTTTTTAATAGTAATGTTAGGACAACTAGGTATAACATGGGAAGGAAAAATCCTGACTTTTATTCCATTCCATACCCAAAACGAAATATAGTAGAGTGCTTATTTAAATGGAAATGGAAAAACAATAAACAGAGAAGGTAACTATTTTTAAGAACAAAAAAAGCACTAACCAAAATGAAAAATGTTGATAAATTATGCACTCAAATTCAAAAATTCTATTCCTCAAAGACACTTCTTCTCTTTTCGATCTGCTATTAAAGCTTTGAGTTAAACTTTTAATTTCACTTGTTCAAGTTTTTCTTTCTAGAATTTCTGATTCTTTTAGGATCATCTCTGTCATGATAGTACCCTTTTCTGTTAACTACTGTTCCATATTTCATCTCCTTGAAATAGTAAGTGTAGCTTTTTTAAAGTCTAACTCTGATATTTAAAGACTGGAGTGCTTTCTCTTTTTATTTTTGCATTTTCCCCTGATGTTCTTTTGTCCTTTTTCCTTGTGTTTGTCTTATTATCTTTGTGTGTCATTCATTGTTTCTAAGAATTATAGAAGTTCTTTGTGGTTTAGAGTGACATGATTTTCCTCCAAGATTTCGTTTGTGTGTGACACACGTATTAGAGCTCTAGTCACCTCAAATCACTTTAATTTTAAAGGTGATTGTTCTTTCGGACTATCCAGATCTCCTAGCTGATACCAGGCCATATGTTGTTTTATTTCTATTTTTACTCTTCCTCCTTGGATACAGAAATTCAGGAAATCGAACTGAACACAAATTGCAGGTAATGTGTCATGGCCCTTACATAGAAAGACTTAGACTTTTTCCCTCCCTGTAAGATTTCAGGACAGTGAACTCTTAGCTTCCTTCTACAGAAGGCGTATGCTGGAAAGTGTGCCTCTCAAGCGCTGCGTGCTCTTCCATATTGACTCAGTAATTCTTCCTTGTTTTAGTAGCATTCAAATACCTTTTCAAAATTACTTTCTGGCTTTAGTGCTTTTCCTTATAAAGCATTGTCCATATTACCCTGTCAATCAATAATCAGCAGTACAGGCCCTATCTCTCTTCCTGTAGCAGCAGGCAGGACTAATTTTGTGGAGTAAATTCAGCTATAGGATATATTCATATTTCCTGGTTTCCAGGTTAAAAATTTGACTCTCTGTTGGCTCATGGATGCTTTCCTGAGCAACCACCGTGACCTGGAGAAGAGATACTGTGATGTGCCAGGCTAAGTCAAGTGTTTCCGCTTGGAAGTAGGTCTGAGTCCAACTAGAAGTGAGAGATAGGAAAGTGGCAGATGGCAGGCCTGGCTGAAAAAAACAGATTTTGGTAGAAGGGGAATGAATTCTGTATGAAAGAAAACATCAAGCGTCCACTACACTAGCCCACTGAAAATCAGTGCTGTTTTCCTCTGTGGATTTCGTGTCTTCCAATACCTTAGAAAGCCTTTTATTGTTTAATTTATTATTCTGTCACAAGTACACAAAGGTCTCCCTTTGCATCTAAGATGGGCTTGATGCTAATCTTTTTAGCCTATTAGTATTGAAAGGTCCTAAGACCGTTGTGCCTTGGGCAATGCAAAGTGGCCTTGGTCTGCCAAGAGCTGATTTTCAGAGAACGCACTTAATCTAAACACAGTTTGCCACCATGATGAGTATCTATGGGATTAAAAGGTTGGAATGGAATGCAAATAGAGTCAGTCAGTTTAGGATCCTGCCTCAGAATAAGGCCTCTTGTTATCTGTCCTTAAACTCAATGAAAACAAATTGATGAGCACACAATAGCCTGGGTGTCCCGCTGATTGATCCCGTCAGCCCGAGCATCCCCAAGCTGCTTGGCAGTGGGCGTCTCTCTTCTGTTCTCCCCTTATTAATTCAGGCTATGATAAATGGCCATGCTGACAGCCCACCACAATGAAAATAAAATCCTTGTCAGTGAGTCTTCCATCTTCCAAGAAGCAAAGACAACTTGCCTATACCCTTCTTGCAGCAGAATTTTCTCACACAATCTTAGCGGTAATGTGGGTGTGACAGAGTGTGTGTATGTGTGTATGTACATCCCGCTGAATACTGTGAGTTCACTCTGAGGCTGAAAGTGCAAAGTTTATTAAAAATAGTCAGCTGCAAACAGAAACCACTAACCCGTACTTTGCACATGTCACAGCAAGCCTGAGAAAATGCAGAACTTTCAGAAACACCTGGAGGTCAACCACGCGGAGAAGGAAATTAATGACTTTGCTGTGCTGTCTTTTGCCTTGTAGACTTATAAAAGCAAGTAGCAACTGCAGAGTGGATGAAAAAGAGATGCAATCACATGTTACTTGTTGCTAGTGTCCATCAGTAGAGCTACAACAGTCCCTGGAAATCATCAGACAAAGGGACTGAGATTAACATGTGGCAGGTACTCGGTGCAGACGCTGTCCCATAGATCCATCCGTATACATACCCAAGGATAAGCATGTGTTTTTGCAGCTCTAGTTAGAATTGCAAAAATTCAGCATCAATCAATATGGCCAGCAGTAGGTCAACTAGAGTAAGATAGATGAATTCTGTGGGATAGCTGCTAGAAAGAACGGGGAGCTTTATGTATGTCAGTAACAAGCATTTTCAAGAAAAAAAAAGTCATAGAAGAGAATATGTGATATAATTTATATTTTTTTAACACAGGACAGAGTAATAAATATGTATATGTATTTGCATATTCAAAGAATTTCCGGAGGGAGTAACAGAAATGTAAAATATTGGTTATCTCTAGGGAAAGACAATGAGAGTTTGGGAATAAGTAGAAAATTCTTATATTTTCTGCAGTTTGAATTTTTTTTATCTTTAAATATGTTACATTTTCATAAAAATGTAACACTATATAAAAATAGTTCTTGTGCCTTCCCGTCCAGTGTTTTGGTTGACAGTCTCCCTTCTGTGGTTATACATAGATACTGCATGGAAACAGACTAAGATCTCTTGAGACAGTCCCCTCCAGAGATTCCTGGTTTTCAGGTTAAAAATTTGACTCTCTGACTGTTGGTTTGTGGATGCTTTCCTGAGCAACCACAGTGAATGTAGTATTCAGCTGAATCATTCAGTGAATCTGGCAACCACAGAAATCCAGAGATTTCTCTCCATACTAGGAATTGCTCCAGGGCCCCTGGACCAGGAGGCTTCCATTTCTCACCATTATGAACTGTGATATAGCCCACTAGTTTTCCTGTGCTTGTGTGAATAAGAATCACCTATACATCTCGGTGAAACAGAGTCCTAAGCTCCATCCCCAGAATCTAAAAGGTCAGTATTAGTAGGGCTGTGGAAAGGCCTTTGAATCTGCATTTCTGACAAGCTCTCAGCCACACTGGTACTGTTCTATAACCCATACATTGACTAACACAGGTATGACTCTGCCAGGAGTCATACTAAGTGTTCAAAATGTTTCCTCTTTGATCCTCACTAGAACCCTAGGAGGTAGCGATTATGGAGTCCCCAGCTTAAAAAGAACACCAAGACTCAGAGAGGCTTAGTAACTTTCTCAGGGTCACACGGCTTGGAGGGAGCAGCAGGTCTAAGGACAGATCTGACCACAGGCTCCAAACAGTGGTCACTATGCTGTTGTCCCCTCCAGGTCAGTCAACATTTTCCTCACCTTATCTTCTTTGTTTGCAAAATGAGGACTTGGTTTCTGCTTCTACTCTCCCTTCTGTGAGTCCACGAGCTGAAAGTTAACTGAGAGTTTTAAGGGGTCGCACGTTTGTTCACATGAACAAAGCCATTTGTAGAGAAAAAATTTCTTCTTATGTTGTCTATCATTCATTTGTCTTCCTCACAAACTCCTGCTTAGATACTTGGTACAATCCATGACCTGATCCAAGCTGACCAGAAACTCCTCCAGGTGCCATACAATCTCTACATCCTCTCTTCCAGCCTCTGCTTCTCCAAAGAGACGTTGCCGATGTTGCATGTCCCTCAGCTACCAGGCTCCCCTTACTGGCATCTCTTGATTGGTAGACTGGTCAAGGTCCAGGAGCCCTCTGCTCCTGGGAAACACCTTATCCACCATCCGGATCTGGCCATGACTTCAATTTGGCACAAGCCTGAACCTGGTATAGCCTGGGAAAGCTGGACCCCACGCCTCCTCCTAACAGAGGGGCCCAGTGGGGTTCGTCTGACGGGACTCCCCCAGGTCAGTGCAAGAGGAGCCCTTGAGTTCCTCAGCCGTCTGCTCCCTAGGGACTCCAACTGTCCTCGTGCCGCTAACAAATCCCTGCTGTCATTGTGGCCAACGTCATCTCAGGTGCTCTAGTGCTGCATACAAATGTAGTCAGATTTCAACTTCAGATGCCAGCCCTGTATCAGTTGCTCTACTGTGCAGTTTTTAGTGGAATTATAAGGCTAACATCATAGGAAAAATTCTCATAAACGTTGAAATGGCATAAAGTGACAAATTATATATAGTAATAAATGCATGGTTTCCCATATTCAAAAATATTATGACTTTGACTCTTATAAACATCTCCATACTTAATTCAAAGTCTTCCAAGGATTGAAATAAATTTGCCCTCAAGGAAACTATACTCATATCCCAGGCTTTGGGGAATTTTTGAGGTTGTGAAAAGATGAGTAGCTGCAGCTTAGCCTCCTTTCTGGATTATGTAACTAAACCTGGTTGGAAAGTGCCAGACACTTTGATAATCGCTCCCGCAGGGACTCCACAGGTGGGATGGAAGAATGAATAGATGGCCTGTGCCCGGATTCAGGTTATGTCTACCTGGTCCTTCTCTGGCAAAGAAGTTTGGACCTCCCACCCCCAACTGATGTCCTATTCGTGGGTTCTAGCCTTTCTCTGTGTTCTTGTACTTTCCATCTGACCCCAGAGGCTGGGTAGCAGAGAGCAGTGCATTTTCTCCTGACCTTCGGCCATACATTCAGTGGTCATCACAGTGACAGTAGATGATGCTTGTCATCCTGCATGACTCTAATACCCCTGTGGTCACAGTCCCCAAGGGTGCCAGGCAGGGCCCCTGCCCTGAGTCACACGCTCTTTTGAGCAGCAGTGCCTCCAAGCATCAGTGCACATCTGCATGTCGGGACCCTGTCCTCGCCCTCCTCTCACCACGGAGGCCCTGTCACTCTCTAATCAATATTCATATATGGGCTTCATGATGCTTCGGAAACGCTGAAATACAGATTCTGATCTGATGGTCTGAACCGAAACCCAAATTTAAGTACACACACACACACATATATGTATATACATATGCACATGTCAATGTCATATATATTTGTCTATTGGCCTATATATCTATTTCTAGCTATATCTATATATGTGAAGATACATAGTTGTGTTTTGTGAACCAATAGTTCTACAAAGGCCCAGTTCATGGCCAACCTTGTGCATCAGTGCAGAGACCAGAAAACATCTTTTCTCTAGGGGTTAAGAGATCTGATTTCTAGTACTGCTTCTCCTGGCTCACCAACTCCCACCTTGGATAGGCTGCTTCACCTTTGCTTTTATAAGAATTTGTTTTGGTTGTTTTTTGTTTCTGCAAGAATTCTTACATGCATTTATTGAGCATTTTCTATGCACAATGCTGACAATCTACATGGCATGTGTTGTCAGAAGTTGCACCACCCTGTCTGCACTTTGCCTCTGAGCACCATTTTACAGACAAGGAAACAAGTTCAGAGAGTTTAAATGATTGTGTGAGGTTCGCACCATAGCTGATAAAGAAATTCAAACCCCAGCTGCTGCTGACTGCGCCACCCTTGCCCTAACCAGGTGTCCCTTGCCTCCCATGAGTCTGGGAATATCATGTCCTGGTCCATTTCAGAAGTACCTTCGGTACCTAGGGAGCCATCAGGGTCTGTTCTGATTAAGCTACTATTTTTGTTAGTTTTTTTGTTCCATAATGCAACCCAGCTCAAGATTTGGAGCTACTGTGGAATCTATAGGTAGAAAATTGTAAGCTTCTTGCTCTGTATTTGTCCGCAGCTCCAATAGGCTCAGAAGGTGAAGGAAGCAGTCATGTTGGCTTCGGGCCTCAGGAATGTGTAAGAATCACACCAGCAGCAGACAGATGCGCCCCCTCCCGCCCATCAGGGCCTCCACTCTTCACTCTGCTGTTGGGTGTAGGATGCAGTTGAGAGAACCAGACTTCTTCAGTAAGAGAACTCACAATTTTCCAGCTAAACAGCAATGGCTTTTTTTTTTTTTTTTTTAACCCACTTTAGGGCAAGCTATAAACTGAGGGGCGTGGGAAGGTTTAATTCTTGCCTGCCTGCAAGTGAATTTTAATCACACTTCTCTGCTTACTTGCTGTTCATTTTGCAATGAAAGAAGGTGTCCCTTTCACACTTCAGCACTTGGAAAGGAAGAAATCATTTGGTGAAGACAGAGATGCACTTTCCTTTGCAGAAAATGTTAGCAGACTCAGGAATGGTTCAGCCTCATTTACAGACAAGGGTGAGAAATTCCACACCGTTTATCTTGTGGCTTTTGGGGACTTTGTTTGCAGAGATAAATAAAACCAGATAGAGTGGTTCTCCTTTATCTGTAGGGAGACATGTTCCTGAGACCCCCCAGTAGCTGCCTGAACCACAGATAGTACAGAATCAGAGAGATGCTGCTTTATCCTCTGCAGTCATGCACACCTGTGATAAAACTTAATGTATTAATTAAGCACAGTAAGAGATGAACAGCAATAAATAAGAATAAAATAGAGGAATTAAAATATATTGTAATAAAAGTTAGGCAAATGTAATCTCTCTCTCTCAAAGTATTTTGTACATGATATTTTCCCAACACAGTTGAATGAAGGTAATTTAACTGTAGAGGGTGGGACCATGGAAAGGGGGGCCCACCTGTCCCCTGGCATTTCCCCAGAGCAAAGGGAGGAAGCTGGGAGCAAGATAAGGGAGACTCATTCTTCTTTTCCCACTGAGATTGTAGGCAAGTCATGGGCAGCCAGGTGCTTGTGTAGAAATTTTAAAAACCCTTAGGTCCAGAAGGACCAGGGCATCCCATGTCTCTTGCAGTGGGATGGGTACTTATGGACACACACCTCCTGCTAGTGTCTGAATGTTGGAGAAGTGTCTAATCAAGCTGTGTTTTGACTCCAGTGCTTGGAGTCTAGAAAAGAGTGAGTGATTTGAAATAAAACTGGGCCTGTGAATCCAGGGAAGAAAAGACACACCACTATAATCTTTTAGGAGATCTGATCCCCCTACCCACTGAAAATGCTATTTCATTAAGGGTATCTTCAAAGTGTTCATTGTTCCTTGACCGACAAGGTCAACTTCTAAGCCATTTTTCCGGTGTCCTGGTGGCGGGAGCTGTGACTGAGGAGAAGCTGTCTTGGGCAGCAAGGGGGACAAGTGCCAGGCTCACTACTGGCAATCCCAGGATAAGCCATCCACCAGAGTGAGTGCAGGGCATGGGACACCTTGAGTAGAGCCTTCCCTGGAGGGTCAGGTCTAGAAGACGGTGACAGCCTCTATTTGGCTACTGCCCAGTGGAGACTGGAGGACCTTCCCCATGACCCCACGAGCTCTGTCAACTTGGACATGCACAACTGGGGCAGAATGATTTTCAGCGTCCACTCCTTCTAGAGCCATGCTAGTTGTCTTCTTTGTCTTCCTGATTTCTTGTTTTCCTCCAGGGTTGGGCGGCTCTTCTTTCAAGCTATAAACAGAATTGCAGTTGCATTCTCTTCTTGGGTGATGGGACTGTCCTTCTGAGCCTTTGCTTCAGAGGGGGCTAGTTCTATGATTATAGCTGACATCTGCCTTTCTAAAGGTTACCATCATCAAAAGCACTGGGTAAGGTGATATTAGTGACTTCCGTGTGGCTCTCTGGTCCCTTCCTTCTGAAACAGGGAAAAAGGAAAATTGAAGTCCAGTCTAACTGGGCAGTCCCATTCATTAACCAGGTGCTTATTGAGCTCCAGATTATAGATACGAGAGGAAAAACCCGAGTGCGAAAGTCCTGGATTCAACTACACTCTCCATCAAATTTGCTGGGGAACTTTGGACAAGTGACCTCATTTCCCTGGGTCTCAGTTGTCCTTATCTATGATACAGGATGAAAACAATAAGCCCTGTCTGGCTTGAGCAATAATAGAAGACTAGAACATAACTCCCTCTCTCTCTTGTTTTAAGACTCAGAATACAGTTGGCAAGGAAAGGGGAAATGTATTACTTTGTAGATTCAACTAAAAAGGACTCTGATATAAGGACAGGATTTAGGGAAGAGTCTCTTTGGAATGGATGACCAGGCTATGGAATTCCCAAGTACCTCTCTTCACTAACAAACTAACAAACTCAGAGGTAAGAGTTCCTCTTCCATAGGAGGCATTATCTGCCAGTAGTCAAAGTGACTGCATAATGAAGTCTTTAGTAACTTGACCAGAGTAATAATATTGACAATAATAATAATAAAAAAAAATCACTAGGCACCTAAGTTCTCAAAATGGCAGAAACATGATGATCTTATTTAGACTTAGCTGCTAATTATGCCCTTGTTATTTATCAGGAACTAGGTGAATTGATCTATGTATAGTATCTTATTTAATTCTTACCATATCATAAAATAAACTATTCCCATTGGCAGCCTCCAAGATCCCCCTAGGATCCCAGTCTCCTGTTCTGTAGGTCCCTGATTTGTTGCCCCTCCATAGTCCTGAAGAGCTGGTTGTGTGCCCAACAGGAAGTGGTGTTATGTGACCTCCAGGGCTAAATCATAAAAAATACTCCCTCATGCTCTTTCTTGGAACATCTGCTCTGGGGACAGCCAGCTGCCATGTGGAGAAGACACTCACGCAGCCCGTTGGAGAGGTTCACCTGTTGAGGAGCTGAGGGACCCTCCCCGCCAACAGCTCTGTGAGTCAGCAACTCCAGCCCCAGGAGAACCTTCAGAGACTGCAGCCTTGTCAGAAACCTGGAGCCCGAACAGCAGCAGAGAGCACCAGACTCGCTGACTCTCTGATGCTGCCTAACCTAAGATTTTTTTGAAAGAGGAAAGATGTCAGCAGGAATGAAGGCAAGCAAACAGAGAGAGAGAGAGAGAGAGAGAGAGAGAGAGAGAGAGAGAGAGAGAGAGAGAGAGAGAGAGGAGGAAGCACTTTATTTATCTGTTCATTCTGGTTGTTTCCCCCAGCCCCAGCTGGAGAACCCAGTCCCCTGAAATATATGTAGACTGTGCTGGCCAGAGACTGTGGACGTTTCCATTAAAGCATCAGTGTGTGCCCTGTTTTTCTGGTTTTAAACTGCCGAAGTTTGGAACATTTTGTCAAGCAGCTCTAAAGAACTCATTTATAGTTTTTTATAAAACCAAAAAAACTCAGGCAAAGTAAGTGATCCCAAGCCTCAATCCTAGGAAGTAGCAAGGCAAAGCATAAGCCAGAGCCCTTGCTCTCAGTCACTGTCCTCTTGTTCACTTGGCACTGGGGAGAAAATGACCGTAATACCCTCTGGTTATACCCTAAACATAAACCAGGAGCCCCCCAAACCCCCCCCCCCAATAGCGATAAATTGCTGGTAATTTTTAATAGCTGTCCTAACTATTCCCTTTGACCATAAATGCATTTAAGGCTATTTTTAAGCTGGAGTTTTTTTTCAAAATTTGGGAGCGGGGCTCACTCAACACAGCTTCTGTCACATAGTTCTCGTCTCGAGATAGCATCACTTTTCCAAATTCATGGACATCTGCACCTCAGTTGCCTTCCCAATCCTTTCTCCTTAAGCTTCCCCTGGTCAGACTTAAATAAACTCAGGAATAAATTGTGAATGCTCTTGGAAATAATAGGTTATCTACCTTCCTTTTCTCACTGGGCTGCTTCTCCCTTCATCTTTTGAGGGAATACTTCTTATACTTTTATTGTAACAATTTATCCCGAACCTCCAATCTCTAGTGAACTAGTGTGTGTTAATCAGAGAATCAAGACTGGCCTATGAACCAGCATACAGGTGTATTGATTCACTATAAAGACCGATAAACCCAGCTGAGTATTTCACGCTCTGGTCTATCTTATTTCAAAAACTTTGAACAAAGCAAAGTTGCTTTGTTTTTGGTTTTATGATCTAAAGAAATATTCCAGTGGGCCATGTAACACTTTTTGAGTTATTATAATCCTATCTTATGCCCTTGGACAGAGCTTGTTAATACTGTAGACATTTTAACTGTTTGGCAAATTTCAGAAGAGCATCCTGTATACTTCTTAGAAACTGATCAGCACACCTTAGGATATGCTTTTTTACCTGGATTAGATTTGGAGACACTGAAGATGCACGTATGAATGTTCCGCCTACTCCTGCAGTCTAATTAATGTTGTTTGGTTCTTACCAGTTGCAGTGGAAAAAGCTAACCATTTAATGGTGTTTTCCAAAATCTTTGTGACACCCCATTTTCAGCTGATTACTGAGTCCGACCTGCGGAGTAATCAGCTGGGGTCAGGAGATCCACCTAGAACGGATGAAAGGGGTGGGACAAGAGGTGCGAAAAATGACAGCAAGACAACGAATTCTGATCAAGCTGCAAAATTTTATTAAAATGGAGGGACTTATATAGAAAGGGAAAAGAAGGGAAGTAGTTCTGATAGGTGGCCCCTGTGCATGTCTGCTGCGTGCTCTTTAGTT